>ML406588.1:19183-32260 GCA_005239525.1 Nicotiana knightiana | reverse complement strand
GGCATTGTTAATCCTTCACATTTCATCAACATTCATGTATCTGTTATACATTATATATGTGGGCACACTCCTGCATTTCAAATAATTACTTAATCCCGTGTATAATGGAAATTTTACACAAATATATGGGCACAAGATTTCTATTATATAAAGACTTAAGTGTTATGTTTTAAAATAGAGGAGTTGTATCCATATATAAGTAGATTAAAATAAATTGAATTGAAGTAGTCAAAAGGCAAATTGAAATTAAAGCAATCAAATTTATATATATTAAGTTTTACGATATGTTTACAATAATTATTTTTCTCATCACATGTCTGAAACAAAAACTTAGCCCAGTTAGAAAAGTGTCTTGAATTTTCTCTATTCAAATATGACAAGTTTCTATTGGCAACTTGTGTGTAAATTATACTAAGTTGGCTGACAATTTGTTTAAGACTTGAAAAGTTTGAATTGGCGAGTTATAAGAGATGACTCAAATAGGAGGAAGAAAATTTCAAATTGATGACGTTTGGTGATGTCAACAATAATATAAGCACAATGTTTCATTCTCATCCTCTTTCATTTGGATGTATCAAGATCAGAAAGATGTAGTCGTCTATAGGAAAATAGAGAGGTAAAGAGAGTTCTCTCTGCAATTATAAGGAGTAAAGAGAATTTGTAAAGTAGAATGGGAGAAATGTTAGAGAAATAAGTGTTGGGATACACTTATTTGAAATTCCTCTTGAAGTTTATAAAAAATAAGTATAGGTGCACAACGTAGAGCAGTTTATAAGAAATATTTTGCATAGGAGGCACGATTCTAGAGAGATCGAAACACTCACATGAGTTAGAGAGCTTCAAGTAAGATAAGATTGAGAATGAACCGATCCATTGTATTGGAAAATTCAAGCCAGGACAATTCAGCGATCCTTGGGAATTTCTCAAGGGCATGTAGGTCAAGGCGCAAATCTCAGGATTGGTTCGTACAAATTCGTACTAGGCGTTTATACAGCTGTACCAACAAATTCTTTGTCATAATTAGAAATTCACCAGATTAGGGTTTTCCCTTCCTATATTCCAATCATTTGTAAGAATCATTATTCACTACTATAGAATATTCTACTCTGATTTTCTCGTTCGCTATGCTCAAGATTATTCTTCAACTAACTAACCTCGAGACCCCGAGGCTATCGAGCTCGAGGCCCCCATTTCCTTTGACAACACTGGTTTGATTATCATATTCTTCTTATTTGCACCTAGTATTTCTAGCTTATCTACTAGTATTGAAATAAATCACATATTTTTAGAACCACAAATCAAGTATAATTCTTAGAACCATTTTTGAGGTAAATAGTTTGGCGCCCACCATGGGGCTAAATATAATAGTGATTATTTTGGTGCTAGTTTTCTGATAACACACGTTATTCTTCATACTTTTTCTTGTACAAAGATCCTTTGATTTCAGTTTAAAAAAATGTCTAACTCAGAAGATGCACATGGAAATGACGGTCTCGAGTTCCATGGAGAAAATAGTGCAATAACTTCAGGGGTTGGTGTGCCACCGCTAAACCCTGGGGTAGAACTAGCACCAAACATTGTCGACGTAGGTTCACACATTGCTTTGCACATCGATTTTGGTACTGATATTGAAGGAAGTGTACGCGGAGAAAACCAACCTGATGCACAAAGGACGCATGCTCGAGAAGAAAGAGAAGTTAGTCTACAAGTAATTTTTGAGATGTTGCAAGCACAACAAGTTGCTATCGCTTAGTTACAGAGTCAACAAAAGATTCCAACCAGAAAGATCAAGCAATACTAGGTCATGAACGGACCCCACCATCATGAGGATGCTAGAGGAACTCACTAAGAGGATTGAAACATGAGAAAAGAGGATTGAAGACAACGATAAGAAGGTAGAAATATACAACTCGAGGGTCGACCAGATTCCAAGAGCACCTCCGGTCTTGAAAGAACTAGTTCGAAGAAGTTTGTACAGAAACCATTCCCACCGAGTGCGGATTCGGAGCCCATTCTGAAGAAGTTCCGGATGTCTTACATCCCAAAATATAACGGGGAGCACAGATCCCAACAAGTATATCACCACATATACTTGTGGTATAAAAGGAAATGATTTGAAGGACGACGAGATCGAGTTTGTCCTACTGAAGAAATTTGGAGAAACCTTGTCCAACGGGTCCATGATGTGGTATCATAACCTGCCCCAAAACTCAATAGATAAGTTGCCATGTTGGCAGACTCATTTGTAAAGGCACATGTTAGTGCCATAAAGGTTGCAATGAGGAAGTCCGATGTATTCAAAATTAAGCAAAGAGAGAACGATATGTTGAGGGAGTTCGTCTCCCATTTCCAGTTGGAACGAATGGAATTACCACCAGTCTCTGATGACTGGGTTGTACAGGCCTTCACATAGGGACTAAATGAACGAAGCTCAATAACTTCGAGGCAGTTGAAGTAGAACTTGATCGAGTATCCCGCCGTTACTAAGGCGGATGTGCACAACAGGTACCAGTCAAAAATTAAGATCAAGGACGACCAGTTGGGATCCCCCTCGGGCTCAGTTTATCTAAGCAGGCTAAAAGCAAAGGAATAAGGAAATGCAGAAAGGGAGCCAAGGCTGAAAAAAGAAAGATATCATCCATACGTCGAAGACAGAAGAAACACTTTGAGGCATAAAATACCTCGAAATGACCGAAGAGCGAATCGATGCTAAAGTTCCCGAGGACTCATGGGCAAGATAGGGTTTGACAGGAACTCGGGACTGATGGAAGCACCCCGATTGTCAGAATGCAACTTCAACATCGATGCCTCAAACATCGTATCAGCCATTAGCAAGATTAGAGATACCAGATGACTCAAGCCCATACAGTATGATCCTTCTCAAAGGAACCCCAACGTAATGTGCAAGTATCATGATATTCATGGTCGTAGGACCGACGACTACAGATAGCTTTGAGAGGAGGTAACCCGATTGTTTAAGGAGTGGCATCTTTGAGAATTTCTCAACGACTGGGCAAAAAAACATTTTCGAGAGAGAGATGCAAATAGGAAGAATGAACCAGAAGAGCCCCAACATATCATTCACATGATCATCGGAGGAGTCGACGTCCCACAGGGACCCATATTCAAACGAACAAAAGTATCCATCACAAGGGAGAAGAGGACTAGGGACTACATACCCGAGCACGCCCTTACTTTCAGCGAAGAAGAGATCGAGGCCTTATCTTAGCCTTATAATGATGCACTGGTAATTTTTATCCTTTTAAATAAAGTTCAAGTTAAACGTGTGCTCGTGGATCCAGGTATTTTGGTCAATATAATTAGGTCGAGGGTAGTGGAGCAGCTTGGGATGCTCGACCAAATCATATCTACCCCTCGAGTCCTAAATGGATTCAACATGGCAAGTGAAACAACAAAGGGGGAAATCATCCTCCCAGTCAACGCGACCGGAACCATACAAGACACAAAGTTTCATGCCATCGAAGGTGATATGAGATATAATGCTCTACTTGGAAGGCCATGGATCCATAGCATGAGGGCGGTGCCATCCACACTTTATCAAATGATGAAGTAAAAGGATGGCGTGAAAACAATATACGGAGAGCAGCATGCAGCTAAGAAGATTTTCGTAGTGCACGACTTGGCACCGATATCGACACCATCTACCTCGGAGAAGTCAATAGATAATCAAGTAGTCAAATAGCAACCACAACACATACCCTCGGTTGAGCCGGACGAACAGGTGGTAGAGGACGAAGAAGAAGATTTCCTCACCCCTCGAACCTTCACCACGCCCGATGAATCAGATGCAACGAAGTCCACAGTCGAAGAACTCGAGCAGGCCAATTGAGCAAGTATCTTCCGAAAAAAAGGTATATCTAAGAACAGGATTAACCCCCGAACTCTGGAAAAAATCATTCAATTTATTATTGATAAACATTGGTTGCTTCGTTTGGTCCCATTTAGATATGACAGGGATCCCACCGGAGGGTATGATATCGAGTATCAACCTCGAACAACCATCAAGTCTCAAATTTTGGCAGACTTCATGACCGATTTTATTCCTGCCTTCGTGCCCGAAGTAGAAGAGGAACTCTTGTTAAAAACGGGCACATCATCGGGGGGATGGACCCCCTTCACTGATAGTGCCTTGAATGTGAAATAGTCGGGGCTCGATATAGCTCTAAAACCGCCTACGGTAACATTATTAGACAATCTATAAAAACATTGAAATTGACTAACAATGAGGCCGAGTATGAGGCCATGATTGTAGGTCTCGAACTAGCCAAAGGCCTGGGTGCAGAGGCCATCGAGGCAAAATGTGATTCTCTTTTCGTAGTAAACCAAGTGAATGGAAGTTTCGAGGTTCGAGAAGATTGGATGCAAAGATAATTAGACAAGCTTCAATTAACATTGCACCACTTCAAAGAGTGGACCCTGGTCCATGTACCTCGAGAATAGAATAGCGAGGTCGATGCACTCGCAAACTTGGGCTCGTCTGTTGAAGAAGATGACATAGTCCCGGGACTATCGTACAACTATCAAGGTCGGTGATCAAAGAGGGTCATGCAGAAATTAGCTCAACAAGCCTAACATGGGATTAGAGGAACAAGTACATCGACTACTTAAATCATGGGAAGCTCCCCACGGACCCAAAACAATCGAGGGCCCTCCGAGCCAAAGCAGCCAGATTTTCACAGGACGGGAATGGAACATTGTATAGGAGGACCTTCGATGGACCATTGGCAATATGTTTGGGACCAGGGGATACTAATTATGTGCTACGAGAAATCCACGAAGGCAGTTGTGGGAATCATTCTGGTGTCGATCCTTTGGTTCGCAAGGTGATCAGAGCGTGGTATTATTGGGATAGCATGGAGAAGGACACCAAGGAGTTCGTTCGAAGATGTGATAAATGCCAAATATTTGCACCGATGATCCATCAACCCAGTGAACAACTACACTCGGTCCTATCCCGTGGCCATTCATGAAATGGGGGATGGACATCATCGGTCCCCTGCCAACGGCGCCATGTAAAGCTCGATTTATCTTATTTATGACTGACTACTTCTCAAAATGGGTGGAAGCGCATGCCTTCAAGAAGATAAGATATAAAGAAGTCATCAACTTCATATCATACAACATCATATGTTGATTCGGGATTCCCTCTGAGATAACATGTGATAATGGGAAGCACTTCATTGGCAGCAAAGTAACAAAATTCCTCGAATACCATAAAATCAAAAGGATCCTATCAACGCCTTATCACCCAAGCTCAAATGGTCAAGCCGAGTCCAAGAACAAAACTGTCATCCAAAACTTGAAAAAGAGGTTAGATGATGTGAAGGGGAAATGGAGAGAAGTGTTGCCCGAGGTACTATGGGCATATCGAACGACATTAAAGTCGAGCACAGGGGAGACCCCATTTTCTTTGGTATAGGGGTCCAAGGCTTTGATCCTAGTCGAGGTCAGGGAACCAAACGTCAGATTTCAACANTCCGAGGCTTTGATCCCAGTCGAGGTCGGGGAACCAAACGTCAGATTTCAACTTACCACCGAGGACTCAAACAACGAGTCCATGAACACCTCCCTTGAGATTTTAGATGAAAGGCGTGAGGACACATTAGTTCGAATGTCCGCTCAAAAACAAAGGATCGAAAGGTACTATAATAGAAGAACAAACCTTTGCTACTTCAGAGTCGAGGACTTAGTTTTAAGGAAAGTCACCCTCAATACTCGAAACCCAAATGAAGGGAAACTAAGCCCTAATTGGAAGGACCGTACCGTGTCCACGGAGTCGTAGGCAAAGGATCCTACAAACTTAGCACAATGGAAGGAATACAAAAACCAAAACAAATGGAATATATCGTTGCTCATCGTTATTATTGCTGAGGTATAACCTTTTCCCTGTTTCATTTATATTTTATACTAACTCCTTGCAGGTGTTCAATTGGAGATATCGAAGCACCATTCAACTCGAAGACCTTGGGTTTTAAATCATGCGTTGCACACTTTTCCCCTTAGATCGGGTATTATCCCAAATGGGTTTTACCGAAAAGGTTGTTAACGAGGAAACACCTATATGCTACCTAAGTATTCAAGGCTTCTTTTCTATGTACCTCGAATACTGGGGGGCATCACCCTCGGAGGTTACATTTTTGAAGAAAACAAGTCATGCCAAGGAGGACCTCAATAGGAGAATGTCGTAATGGCCCAAACAGTCAAATGAACTGTGTCCATATAGAATATCGGACCCTAAGTGGTCACTTATTATCTTCGTTGATCAAACACAAAACCTAAGGGTATTATATTCTAAGTCCAATACATTGGGTTGATCGTCAACAATACCAAATCTCATTTCAAAAGGTAAAGGAAAGACGGGAATTAACACAACACAAAAATGAAACAAAAGATTCTCTATATACAGATGATGTTCCAAAAGTATGTTTATAAAGCTCCCACACAGAGCCCCTTACACAAAAGAAAGAAAATGAAAGAAGCTTAGTCTACTGTTGGGGCCACTCGATCAGAGGTAGTTTCCTTAGGAGCTGCATCTTCGACGGCTTGACCTTCGGCAGCCTGATCTTTGGCAGCCTCTTCCTCATTGGGGACTTCGTCTTCACTCTCGGAGCCGTTGGAAGGATCCTCATCGGAAGTGAGAAACGTCGCGACCTCTTATTCCAAGTCCTTCACCTTCTTCATCTCAGCAGAAAGATCAAAGCCTTCGACCTGCACCTCCTCGAGGGATTTCCTTCGAGACTCCAGCCGAGCTTGATTGATGGCCCATGTTAACTTAAGCTCGGCCGCATCAGCTGTCTTTTTAGCCCGAGCATTGGCAGCAGCAGCATCAGCCTGGTATGTAGAAATAATTGCATCATCTTCGGACAAGGTTTTGGATAATTCTGCGGCCAACTCAATATGAAGGTCCTTATATTTACGGCTTTCTTCCTTTGCATCCTAAAGTTGGTGCTCAATCGAGGATAGCTTCTCTCAAAGAGTATCCTTCTTAGAGGCCATATCATCCATGTGATGTTTCAACCCGAGGATCTCAGCATCTTTGACCCTAAGATCCTCCCAAAGTTGCCCCACTAGGTCATCTTTCTGTTTAAGCTGCAAGAATCTAGCCGATACATTATACACTAAAGTGAGTAAGCATAAAATAATCCCACAAAGGCTATATTACCAGCTCAACGGAATCGTCCCGCTCTTGGGACACCTTCTCCGAACTTGCTCGAAGATCATTGAGTTCCCCCTCCCTTTTGGTATAAAGAGCCTTGAGCTCATCCGACTCTGACCTGAGTCTCCTAAGCTCATATTCATAGTGGGCCAGCTCAGCTCGTGACTTGGAAAAGGTTTGGTCAAAGAGCATCACGACCTAAAAAACAAAGGAAGAAGGTTAGAAAGGCAAGAATCAAACTCAAGATATAATTGTTAAGGAGAAGATTACCTATTTCCGAAATTTCTCGGCCTCTTCAAAAATGAACGAGGTGTCAAGGTCGGGGCCTTCCTCGACCTCGATGAAGCACTCTCCAAATATATCGTTCTTTTCGTGGGATGCCCCCACGTTCGGAGTCTTCATATCTTCGGCATCTCGTATTTGCCCTGAAGAAAAAAATGGGCCTAGCGGAGAGTTGTCCACTTCAATTACCCTGAGTGGCTCGATCGGGGCCTTCTCTCGCTTTCAAGGAGCCTCAGGGTTGAGTTCTTCGGACTCATCTACCAAGTGCCTTTCAATATAAGTCCTTTTAGAGATCCCCTCAGCTCGAAATTGAACCACCTCGGCAACCTTCGGTGCAGTGACCTTTGAAGCATCGGTACCGCTTCCCATCCGAGTTACTAACGGGAGGGCATCGCCTTCACCCTCAGTCTCATCTCCCTCTTCGTCCTCAGCATGAAGACTTGCAGCAACTTCGAGAGACAGGGACACTGTGTCGCCCCTAGGTTTTCGAAGCATGGACTTTTTTCGCATCGAGGACTCCGCCGGCGTCTCTTTCTTTCTCTTCTTATCCTTGGCAGGTTTTTGGGTCTCTACCTCGCCAGGTAGAGGCGGCCTCATTGAAACAGCATCTCCGAGGTCTACATAAGCGCACAAGTTAAGTGTGTTGTCAAAAGATATTTTACTAAGTGATTTAAGTATGTCAATGATAAAAACTCACCATGGTTTTTGGCCTCCCATGGGCCTTTGGCTAAGTCGCGCCAGACGCGCTCGACATATGTGGAGGTGGAAGCTAGTTGCCAAACCCAGCCAAGAAGGTTCTTAACTACACCAGGGTACCACTCGGCGGCTGAATCGTCATAAGGGAGTTAGTCCGAATAAAAAATAAAACATTTGATTAATGAAACGTACTCAGCAAATCCATACTTGCGCTTCATATTCCATTCCTCGGGGAATGGCATCTTTCTGGCAGGAATTAGGTCGGAGGTCCTGACTCGAACGAAGCGGCTCATCCACCCTCGGTCATTATCTTCATCAATGCTAGCAAAGAAAGACTTCAAAGATCGACGTTCTAATTTTATCAGGCCACCTCGATAGAAAAGAGGGATGTATAGTCTAATCAGATTGTCGAGGGTAAAAGGCGTCCCCTCGACCTGACTCGAAAAATACCTAATCAGGTAATAATTCTCTAGAAGGAAGGATAGATTTGGCCGAGCATCACCCGATATTATCGACAAAAATCGAGGATCCCTGGATCTAGCAGGTGCAAAGAAGGTTCTACGGGACCTAAGGTGAATGGGTATGTGTATACACTTAAGAACCTGCTTTGTAAGTGGTTATGTCCTCTTCAGTTGAAGAGATCTCCACTTGTACTGCATCCCCCCAACGTAAATCCTCTTTCACTTTTTCGGGTTTGGTTATTAGGCTAATATATCGAGACATGGGTTTACATCGTCCCGCAACCGAGGAAGGTTTTTCGATCATGAAATCAGAAGACGTTTCACAAGGCCCGGGGGTACACTCCTCAATGCGAGGAGGTACTAATGATTTTCTCTTACACAAGTGTGATGACGAAGGGACTTTCTCTTTTTGGGGAAGTGTCTTGGAAGTTTTTGCCATTTCAGAAGAAGAAGAAGAAACTGGTTTAGAGATGAACACAAGGAAAGGGTAAGTGTAGAGAAGAGTTGATGAAGATTTGAAGATGTTGTAGAAAGGAAAAGTATGAAAAGTGAAAGATTGAAGTATTTATGGGGTCCATCTAAGCGTGTTGGAGAAGCTAAAAGGACGGCCAATAGCCGTTATCGATTTATGGTTTTTTGAGAACTGTGCAGACATGACCTCTGCACAACCTTTCTGTCACACCAATCGCTGACCTCACATGACTGACATCATGATTGGGATATCGAAGGGTCAAGAATTCAAATCTTCTCTTATCATTTCATTTTAAGAAACACGGGGACTATCTGTATATGGCCAAAATCAGAGGAGTCCGATTTCGAAGTCTCTGTTATCTCGAGCACTAGCTCGGAAGGCTCGAAGTAAAGTTCGAAGTCCAATCTCAAAATGAATACCTCGAGAGAGCACATCGAAGGCCCGATACGGCCTACCTCGAGGCAGTGCAAAATCGATGACAGTCAAGAAAAAGCAGGAATTTCTCAAGGGCATATAGGTCAAGGCACAAATCTCAGGATTGGTTCGTACAAATCCGTACTAGGAGGTTATAAAGTTGTACCAATAGAATTCTTTATCATAATTAGAAATGTACCAAATTAGGGTTTTCCCTTCCTATATAAAAGGGACCCCAATCATTTGTAAGGATCACTATTCACCGCTATAGAATATTCTACTCTGCTTTTCTCGTTCGTTGTGCTTAAGATTATTCTTCAACTTTATTGTTCTTCATTTATTGTTCATACTTTATTTCTACTAACTAACCTCGAGACCTCAAGGCTATCGAGCTTGAGGCCCCCGTTTTCTTTGACAACACTTGTTTGATTATCATATTCTTCTTATTTGCACCTAGTATTTCTAGCTTATCTACTAGTATGAAATAAATCACATATTTTTAGAACCACAAATCAAGTATAATTATTAACACCACTTTTGAGGTAAACACTCCTAATTTAGGAACTCTTCTGAGTTGTGATCTACACATCTTTTACATCAGCACTCCAATAGAACCTTTCTCTTGGCTTGCAGTACAATGCATCTACTAGGAATTCGGTGGTTCTCTACGTACCTCCCCTCGAACTTCCAGCAAAGGAGCTTGCAAGTTAACATAGTACAACTTGCACACAAGTTACTATTAAACAACCTGGCCAAGTTTTGATTAAAGAAAATTCAAGGCACTTTTCTAACAAACCCAATGTGTAATGGAAATACTACACAAACAAATCGACTATAGGATTTCTATTATATAAGAAATTAAGTGTTAGGTTTTGAAATAGAGAAATTGCAATTTGTATCCATATATAAATTGAAGTAAAGCAATTAAACGGAAAAGTGAAACTAAAGAAATTAGATTAATATATATTAACTTTTGTGGAATTTTAAAAACAGAATAAATATTTTTGTGGGCACATGTTTGAAATTTTTTATTAGAAACCTTATTAGAGCTGTTTATACCTAATATATTTGCCATGTTTTCTTTCAAATGTTAAAGTGGCCAGAAAAGCAATGGGTGTAATATGTTGTAAGAAAGTTTCAAATCCTTTGAACATGAAATGGGAAACTTCAGGTGTGATTGGGGAAGCTGCTAGAGAGGTATTAGGGGTCTCGAAGAGCTACTATAGTGTTCACAGACCAGTGGTGAAACAGAGAGGTCTAAGAAAAGGTGAAAACCAAGAAAGCGACATATCTTAATCTAGTGAAATGCATAGACGAGGAGGAGAAAAATTTGAATAGGGAGTGGTATAAGTTGGCTAAGAAGGAGGCGAAGTTAGAAGTTATGGTGGCGTAGACTGCAGCATTTGGTCGTTTATATGAAGAACTTGAGGGTAAAGGCGGGGATAAGATGTTGTTCAGGCTAGACAAGGTGAAAGAAAAAAAAGCACATGACTTGGAACAAGTAAAGTGCATCAAGAATGAAGAAGGTAGAGTTTTGCTAGATGATGCCAGACTTACTTCCATAGTCTCTTGAACACAGAGGGGGACAGAAACATTGTTTTGGGTAATCTGGAATCCTATGAGAGTCGTTGTGACCTTGGGTATTGTATGCGAATTAGAGTTGAGGTGGTTTGGGGGGATATGCGTAAGATGAGCAGGGTAAAAGCGACTGGGCCAGATGAAATCCCGGTGAAGTTTTGGAAGAGTGTGGGCGGGGCGGGCTTGGAGTGGCTCACTAGGTTATTTAATGTCTTTTTAGGAAGAAAAAGATGCCCGAAGAGTCGAGGTGGAGCACGATGGTTCTTTTGTACAAAAACAAGGGTGATATCTAAAACTGTAACAACTATCGGGGTATTAAGTTGCTTAGTCATACTATGATGGTTTGTGAGAGGATGGTTTAGCTAAGGGCGAGGAGGAGTGTGTCGATTTTTGAGAACCAATTCGGGTTTATGCCGGGACATTTGAATACGGAAGCCATTCACCTTGTTATGAGATTGATAGAACAGTATAGAGAGAGGAAGAAGGACCTGCATATGTTCTTCATCGACTTAGAAAAAGCTTACGATAAAGTCCCAAAGGAGGTTCTGTGGAGGTGTTTAGAGGCTAGAGGTTTACCTGTGGCCTATGTTAGGGTGATTAAAGACATGTATGATGGAGCGAAGACCCGGGTGAGGAAAGTGGGAGGGGACTCAAAACCATTTCCGGGTCACGATGGGGTTGCACCAGGGGTGGGCACTCAACCTTTTTTGTTTGCCATGGCGATGGACGTACTGACGTGCCACATCCAATGGGAGATGTTGTGGTGTATATTATTTGCAGACGATATTGTATTGATTGATGAGACGTGAGGCGGTGTTAACCCGAGGTTAGAGGTGTAGAGGCAAACCCTAGAGTCCAAAGGTTTCAAGTTGAGAAGGACCCAAATAGAATACTTAGAGTGTAAGTTCTGTGGTGCAACTCAGGGAGTGGAAGGGGAGGTGATACTGGATTTACAAATCATCCCTAAGAGAGGTAGCTTTAAGCACCTTGGGTCGGTCATACAAGGGATGGGGAGATTGACGAATACGCCACACATCGTACTAGAGTGAGATGGATGAAATCGAGACTTGCTTTCAGAGTTCTGCGTGACAAGAAGGTGCTACAAAAACTTAAAGGTATGTTTTGTAGAGTAGTGGTCAAACCAACTATGTTGTATGAGTCTGAGTGTTGAATAGTCAAGAGCTCTTATATCCAGAAGATGAAGGTAGCATAGATGAGAATGTTGAGATGGATATACGGGCACACCAGGTTAGATAGAATTAGGAATGAAGTTATTCAACACAAGGTGGGTGTGACCCCTATTGGAGACAAGATGCGGGAAGCGAGGTTTAGATGGTTTGGACATGTGAGGAGGAGAAGCACAGACGCCCAGGATTGGGTAGAGATGATAAGGCAAGACATGGCGCAGCTACAACTGATCGAGGACATGACCCTTCATAGGAAGGTGTGGAGGCCCAGGATTAGGTTAGTAGGTTAGGTTTCAATGACTACCTGTCCTTTTTTGTATTTCGGTCATCTTACTATCTTGTTGTTGTTTATGTTTCTTTTATATGGCTTCTTGGTGTTGTCCCTTCATATTTTTCTTTTCATTAATGTGGTGCTTATGCTTTTCTAAACCGAGGGTCTATTAGAAACAACCTTTCTATCTCCACTAAGGGTGGCATATGGTCCGGTTAGGTCTGGGCCCAGCCTAGGCCCGCAAGCCCAAATGGGTAATGGGCCTAAACGGGCCTAATTATTTAGGACCGGGACCGGTGGGGGTGGGCTTCTAGGTGGGCTGATCCCTTGATATAGGCCCACGAGACAGGGACACTTTGGGCCTGGGACTGGATGCTAAGTTGGCCGGTTCGACCGGTCCTAAGTGGGCCTAAATAGGCCCAACGACTTTTTTTTAAAAGTTTCTGCCATAATGGTCGTTTATACTCGTTGGTTCATTTAAAAAATTGTCGTTTCTAGTCGTTGGCTATTTATAAAATAGCCTTTTGACCCCCCCCCTC
>ML406588.1:1028-18723 GCA_005239525.1 Nicotiana knightiana | reverse complement strand
ATATATATATATATATATATATATATATATATATATATATATAAGCTATATAATTTACTAGAAATTGCCTTAGATAAAAAGAATTTAAAAAAAGGCCCGGCTCACTTAGGCTCGGGACAGGCCTACATAGCCCGGCCCACTCAAGATTTGCTCTAGAGGAGAGGATTTATAATATGCAACATGTGTTATCTCTGTGAGAAGAAAGTAAAATCAACAATCACATACTGATTTATTGTGAATTTCTCCGGGTAGACCTGGACAGTGTTGTTATGTATGTTTGGAGTGCAACTGGTGATGCCAAGAGATGTGCAGAATTTAGTGTCAAGTTGGAAAGTAAGGAAGATTAGAGGAAGCAATAGCAATATTCGGAGACTATGGGTGAAGTATAAATGCGTAGAGAATTTAATCTATCAAACTTCACAATCACGCACATCTGTTATTACAACAACTACAGAAAACCAAGTTTAATCTCACAAGCAGGAGCAGATTTATAGGGGAGACTATGGGGCACGTGAACCCATGGTCTCTTCGCAAAATTAGATATTATATATATATATATATATATATTTTCTAATTTTGGTATAATATTAACTATTGACACCCATGCTCTAACAAGGTTGAATAGTGCACTTGGCTGAAGATTGAGTTATTTACCAAGATGAGTAAAGGTCAATTCCCATTTAATATAATTTTTTACTCCTTTCTTTAGTAATGCACCCATGTACTAAAAATCTTAAATCCGCCTCTGCTCGATAGAAAAAATAATTATGATATCTCAAAAAGAAATATTCTAAAATTATGTCTAGATTTATTTTCTTACTATTATATTAATGGGTCTTTATTATAGTAATTATTTTAAATATATTTGTAACAAAAATCAGTTTAATGTTGAATTCAATTTGGGACAAATAATCTGGTCGCTCATTAATGTGAAACGTTTCAATCTGACCTTTGAATTAAATTGAGTTGAGTTGCTACTACAACAATAGTGAAAGATGTCTTGATTTGTCTCTGCTTGAAGAAAAGTATGTTGTTGTAATCCACTATAATTGTTGGCTATTGAGTGTTTCTAACATACAATTTCTTCCGAATTAGAAACCTCGTTCTCTCTCGAGTCTAACCATATAAAATTCGTCCAAATCGGACTCTGTTTGGTCATTCAAATTCTCACCTCAAACTCTCCAAAACTCAAGCCCTAACTTCCTCAATTTCACTTTGAAATCATCAATTAAATCCTAAAAACGAAGATGGATTCATGAAATATAACAAAAACCAAGTAGAGAAAACTTACCCCAATCTATATGGTGAAAATATCACCTCCAAAATCGCCCAAATCCGAGCTCCCCAACTCAAAATATGACCGAATGAACAAACCCTTATTTTATATATTTTTCTGCCAGCTATTATGCCTCGTTTCTCATGCCAAACAATCTTGAAACTCGCTTTTTATGCCTCCAATGGAATCCTTGTGCAATTCTAGTCAAGTTAGGATTTTGAAAACCTCAATTTGACCTTATAATGAAGGAAAAATGTTGGTTTCAATATTTGCAAATAGTGCAGATTTTTAAATACGCCGTCAGTGGCAATTCCGTAATTAATCTGAAAAATCTGGTAAGCTAATTCTTAGTAAAATGATCATAAAATCCTCATACGATGTCCAGATTCGATGATTCTTTTTGCTACGGGTCCGTAATTACGATACAGATATAATGCTTCAATCAGAAAAAGAAGAGCTCATTTGTTCAATAAATATCATTTATGCTTGAAGAAATGGCGCCGAAACATATCAAATGAACTCGGAATGAGCTCAAATTTTGCACACAAGTCCTAATACATCATACGGAGCTAATTGTGCCCCCAAACTATCGAGCGAAGTACAAATTATCAAAATGACCGGTCGAGTCTTTACATTCTCCCCACTTAAACATTCGTTCGTCCTCTAACGTGCCAAGAGTTGTTCCAAAGCCATCAAACCACTGCATGAGGTCACCATACATACACCCAGAGGTGATTAACCAACACCTATACCTATGTAGGACTGACAACACAATTTAACCGAAGATCTCACTTCATCCTTAGTCCATAACCTTAGGATATAACCAAATCTCAACATCTGAAATTCATCATAGGACTCAGATCTCGCATCATCTCACTGTATAACCTAAGCAAGCCAAATCGAGCCATAATTCCAACCCATTGTACAATCACACGATGTTCCACGCAACTCAAATGCCTGTAGCAATAACTTCTGACCACCATAGTTGCCCAAATAACATTCTGGACGTCGGCAATACACTTCACATTCAATAGAACCTTGTTCCGGACCTCCATAATTCTGCCCATGATAAAGAAACATGCAGAGACTCATAATCGCCCATCTATTCAACAAGTCAAGAAGCTCTCCCGTCCGTCGACGGCCATTGCCCAAATCTTAGCATAAACAACCTTATACTTCCAAACATTCCTCACCCCTAATACGATAGTGCAAATCTCAAGTCTAAGAACCTCATCTCAGCTAATACAAGAAACACAACTAACATCTCATCACGGAACCACACGGATTCTCATGCCACACAACTCGTATACCAACTCAACAATAACTCAGTTATGCAGGCTAACAACTCATACTTGATATTAGTAGTCATGTAGGCTAACAACTCATACTTGAAACGTATGCATATATCTTTAAGACTTTACTTTTTGAGGTTTCTAAAAAGAAAGATGTGATTTGATACTGTTATAGATTTTTAAAAGTATTATTATAAAACTTCTATCAAGTAGTATCAGATATTATATCTGAGTATCACAATCACGCACATCTTCTATTACAACAATAATAACAAAAAATTAAGTTTAATCTCACAAGCAGGAACAGATTTAATCTGACAACAGAAAACTCATGGTCTCTTCGTAAATTTAAATATTTTATGTACATAGTTTTTAAATTTGGTATAATATTAACTATTGGCACCCATGCTCCGAGAAGATGGAATAGTGCACTTGATTAAAGGTTGAGTTATTTACCAAGAGCAATAGAGATCAATTCTCACTTAATATAATTTTTTACTCATTTTTTTTAGTAATGCACCCATGTACTAAAAATTTTAGATCCGCCTCTACTTGATAGAAAAAGTAATTATGATGTCTCAAAAAGAAATATTCTAAAACTATGCCTAGATTTATTTTCTTATTATTATATTAATGGGTCTTTATTATAGTAATTATTTTAAATATATTTGTAACAAAAATCAGTTTAATGTTGAATTCAATTTGGGACAAATAATCTGACCGCTCATTAGTGTGAAACGTTTCAATCTGACCTTTGAATTCAATTGAGTGTTTCTTTCAATTCTTTAAGAGCCTTAATGGCCTTAAGTTTCTAACGGTTGCCAACAATCTGATTTCAACTTTGGATTATAACGTTTTGAAGCTTACGTTGTTTTAAGCTTTGAGAAAGCCATTATGGCTTGGACGTTACCTATCAGATTGTCCATTTGTTTTTGGACTATATATATTTTTTGTGTTTTCATCTTCTAAGGAGAGTGAAAAAAATTAAAACTTTTCTCTCCATTTCTTTTGTGTTGGGTTTTCTTCTTATAAATCTTTGTTATTTCTGTTCCTAGTAATACTAGAATAGCTTGTTGAATCCTGAGAGATACGCCTAATAATATTCTTCTTGGTGTGGGCGAAATATCCTTAAGGACGGCGTCTTTGACACGCCTCAAGTTAAACCTTATATTCTCCATAATCATCGAATTTTTCCAACACTGCTCACAAGTGGGATCTGGGGAGGTAGTATGTACGCAGCTTATCCATACTTTAAGAAGGTATAGAGGTTATTTCTGATAAATTCTCGGCTCAGGAAAAAAAGAAAAAAATAATAACAACAAGCAGTAAGTTGGGGTCCGCTGTATCATTTCCACTATATGTAGATTTATTTTATTTCAATGCTCGATAATAGATTCTCTAAAATTTGCTAAAACTTACTCTTATCCCTATATGAACATACGCATCTTTAACCAGAATAAGAGAATCCTAACAAAAACCGTACCTAATTTTAAGTGTAATAAAAGTCAACAATTAAGCCTTAACCCAACTTGTTACAGCTCATATGGATCTTCTACTTTCGTAGTATTATGTTTTAGCTAAATTCTCACTATTTTAGGATAATATAGGTCTTTTGAGATAACTATGTTTCATGTGATTTTTGGTCTATTCTATTAGCTTTTATCATCTTTAACAATCATATTGCCATAGGCTAGGTAGTCTAGATTATTCATACCGGTAGTATTAGTACGTACTCTTGCATTTGGTTGGTATTAAGTGTTTTTGACTATCTGTGATTTTTTTGCATTACAATCATCTTACTATCTTGTTATTTATGTTGTTTTTACATGACTTCTCTGTGTTGTTCCGTCTTGTTTTTATTTTTATTATTGTGGTGTTTATGTATTCCTGAGCCAAGGGTCTACCAGAAACAACCCTCTACCTCCACACGATAGGGATAAGGTGTTCGTGTCCACTACCCTCCGCAGATCCTATTATGTATGATTATACTGGGTATGATGTTGTAGCCACAAATCGTGTTTGCTTTTCTTTTACTCGATTGGATTCTTCATGAATGGGGCGTCGAAGGCTCTTTTGCCAAAGAAAATACTCCAATATTATACGGATATTGTTGATTATATACTTTTTGACTACAATCCATTATGTATTTAACAATGGGCAAATGGACCTTGAGAGACTGAAGGAACTCTCTCGTGTTGTTGGAAAACAAATGCTTGTTTTGGATCTAAAAAAGGTAAATTTGTTCTCTCTTCTCTTCTCTATCTTACTTTTTGCTTTTAAATATATTAGTTGTCTTATATGAATTCTTCTTTTCCTGACAAGGCTAAAGAAAATTTGTCAGAATAGCAGCTGATAAATTTACTTGCAGAATGTTTCTTAGTGAGGCTGGTTGACTCAGTTCATGCTTCCCTTCTACCATATAAAGGTCACCTGAAATTATGACAAATAGCAGAAGTTCAGTGATATACATCTGGATCAGAAGGTTCTGGATTTTCTTGCTCAGTATGCTGATGAGTTTCTTGTTCATGGAGTTCATGTTGAAGGAGTCAGTCCCAGTACAATATCTTATCCCTTGGTTGATAGTGAAAGATGTCTTGACCTAATTGTCTCTGCTTGGCTATTAACATACAATTTCTTTTAACATATTGTTTGACCTAATTATCTTCATGTTCCTATCCAACTCCTGTAACATATGCTGGAGGTGTTACTATAATCAGAGGCGGATCTGCTTGGTGGGTTGAGGGGTCACGTGACCCCGTTAGCCTCGGCAAAAAACCTGTATATACATATCTGTATATTTATATTGCACTTTCAGATGATACACTATATGTAATTTTCAGATTATGAGATTGTCAGGGGGATGCTATATGAATTATGATCTTGAATTCTTTTTGCCCAAGAATGTGTATTGTCATAAAAGGTCAAAATTCACTCATGTACCATACGAAATTGTTCAATCTTGCCCATTATTATATTTTTTGTTCATTCATACCCTTATTGTTAGCAAATCGTCTCATATTTGCCTTTACTATGACAGAAAATGGGTTGACTCGTCGTGTTCATATTCTTCGAAAAACGGTTTATCCCAATTTATCTCTCCGCATTTTACACTCATTTAAACATACCATCAAGTTGCTCAATTTGGACTAGCAAATTTGATTTTATTCACTTGTCATAATAATGATGTCAGCAATAATCTGCCTTTTTGTTCATGATGTTGTCTGCTTTTTGACTATTGGAATTAGATATAGCTTATTCTTGATTAGGCTATCAACATTTTGGATTGTCTCAATGCATCATACTGTGTGGTGTGTTTGTGAATGGATCTTGTGGGCTAACATGTTGACGAATTAGTTAAAAGCCAAATTAGTGGAGGCTTGATTTTTCAATTTCTAGAATTAGATTGACCAAAATTCCTTGTTTACTAGTTAAGCAAGTTGATCTTAGCTAAGAGGCGTTGACAACTATTTTCACTCATTATAGGTAATAGTTGAGGATGCTTAACCCTTTTCTCCGTTTGAGTAAGTTGAATTACTTCGGCTTGAATGTCTTTGATCACATGGAAGGATTGTTAGGGTTTGCCTTGTTTTTTTTTATTACTAGCTTTAGTGCACGTGCGTTGTACGTGTGATTAGCGTCAATCAGTAAAATATGTGTATACGAAGAATATGTAAATCAGCGCCCCCATACGCCTTTATCAAAATAAAAAAAAAGAACATATAAATCAAGTAATCAAATGCTAAGTATTAAAATGTCTACACTAAGTTAATATTTTAAAATAACTAACTTTGTACAGAGAAAATATAGGGAGTTGTCATTTATTTGAATGAATACCAGAAAGAAAATTAATTAATGTCAATTAACTTAGAATATATTTTTTCTTCAAATGTTTCATTCTTATTGTTTTTTACGTTTGCATTTTTAACAGTTTGACTCTTACTACTATATTATAATCTATTTTATTATAAATTTTGAAAAGAATGACTTGGATTTTTCGCAAATTAAATAATTCAAAGAATTTTTTGGTTAATTAGGATTGCTCTTTACGTTAAAGAGATTTTTTTGTTGTTGATTCAAGTCTTAATAATAGTTCATCCCATGTTTTAAATATTTAATTACAATTATAATTTTTATCCAATAAGAATTTTACGTTTAATATAATTAAAAAAATAGGGTACGCGCATCGCGCATGTATCCTATCCCAAAGAGTGTTTGGGTTATGAAATAAAAGTATAAGTTCCTGACAATAGTCATTAATATTGACATTGTGCATATAACTAACTCAATTAAGAAAAAGACGTCTCATACAAATCCTCAATCATCAGTTAATAATTCAACTTAAAATTTATGCCACTTTTAATAAATAATGTTAACATGCTTCCTTTTCAGTTTCAGTAGTACACATAGTTATTGAAAACATAAATAGCGGATAGAACTTCACACATATAGCAAACAACTAACAATTGCTCTGAAAAGAAAAGACATTCAAAAAGAATACTAAAGTAAGCTAGTAAATGCGTCGGAGAATGATTTAGAATTATACTTGAAAGAGTATACGACGTAACATTATTCAAGTGGATTTAGTATTTAAATCATTCAAATATTGATTAACTCCATATGTCGTTATATTTGAAAATAATTAGTTTTATAACAAATCTAAAATTTATTTTTAAAAGGTAAAATGATCGATGCACATTTCGATTGAAGAACATGTATTTCTTCTTATTTTGAAGTGCATATCTTTTGAATTTTTTTTAAAGAAAATTGTAATAATTCTTGTAACATTATATGGAATCTAAAACGATTGATATATCTATTTTTGGTAATTAAATTTTAATATTTATTACATATTTTTATTATGATTCTTCAAAAGGCCATAAGTAAAAATAATTATATATTTTTTTAGAGATTTGGAATAAAAAGGTTCTTTCATATAGTTTTTAGAAGAAACTTGTTCACACGTAAAATAATTGAGCGCATATATTTTATATTAGTTTGAAGGGCATATCCTTTGGGGTAAGCTTACAAATATTGTAATCATTTTTGTGACATAATATTAAATGTAACATGATGTCACGACCCAATTTCCCTCTGTTGGGTATCGTGATGGCACCTAGTCTTAAGGACTAGGTAAGCCTAAAATTTTCACTGAACAACAACAATAATAAAGAAATTTGAAAATTTTCGAAATAGAATTCTTGACAGAGTTTACAATTTTCCAAAACTCGGTAAATACAAGTACTAAGCTCTACGAAATCTTTCTATCAAATCTAAGTACAACTGTCTAGGAATAAGTAAGTACAGTTGAATAGAAATAAAACAGGAAGGTGACTCCGAAGCCTGCGAAAGCAGCAACAGGTTCACTTGAGTCTCCTCAAGAACGATCTGTGCAACTACCAGAAATCATAAACTGAAGCTGCACACAAAAATGTGCAGAAGTATAGTATAAACACACTACACTGGTGCCCAGTAAGTATCAAGAAGACTAACCTTGGTGAAGTAGTAATGAGGAATAGTGAAGACACCATCGGTCTAATCAGTAAAAAAGGCATAGATGTGTAAACGACCAAAACAAAATATCTGTCTAACGAAACGATACGATCGAATAATACAGAAGGAAATTCAATAATCACGATCAACGGACAACATAATAGAAATACGCAAAGAGAATGGAAAGAATGCAATCCAATTGGCGGGAAATTCAACCCAATAAAAATACTAGCAACTCAACACTGCACCAATTTATTCACGTCAGGCCTTAGCCAATAACTCAATAAAACTGGTCAAACCTGCGAGTGAAAACCTTTAAATCGTGAGTTCATTTTTAAAACTTTAAAGATATAATCATTTCGGAATAGAGAAATTTCTTCTTTGAAACATACTTTCTCTCAATGTATTTTTATATATTTTTATAAAGAGAAATCTTTATAACATAGTCTATTCAAATACGGGGTGTTCAAATACACTTTTCCAAATACTGCTCTTTCAAGTATCATCAATATACGTGATGTTCAACATATATTTTCTCAAGTACCGTTCTTTCAAATATCCTTAAAACACGTGGTGTTCAAAATATATTTTCCCAAGTACTGCTCTTTTAAATATCATCAAAACACGTGATGTTCAAAATATATTATTCCCAAGTACTGCTCTTTCAAATATCATAATTCTGCAAGACAAAAAAATTTCAAATATACATTCGAAAAGAAGTCCTTTAGACATAACTTTTCCTGGAGATAATTACTTTTCAGCTATACTTTTCAACATATATATTGATACCTTTCGATTCAAATCTCCTCAATCATAAACTACCGAACTCAGTCCGCCACTCAGAATTTGTCATGCAATGCAGTACAGGGGAAAAGCTCTGAATCTCTGTCCGTAGTCCCAATTTAAATATATGATGCAATACAGGGGGAAAGATCCTGGATCTCTATCCGTAGTCCCAATTTAAATATGCGATGCGGTACAGGGGAAAACTCCCGGATCTCTGTCCATAGTCCCAATTTAAATATGTGATGCAGTACAAGGGGAAAGCTCCCGGATCTCTGTCCGTAGTCCCAATTTAAATATGCAATGCAGCCACTGAGGAAAACAATCAGAATGCGATAGAGACAACATATATTGTCACAACCGGCGCGAAAGCAAATAAGGCTGAATACAAAGTGCGATGAGCAAATCAATATAAAGACTTAAGTCACAAAAATGGTAACAACTCACTCATAAGAAGTAGCCACTGAGAGGAATGCCAAACACAGAGAGAGAACATCATAACGAGGGGAAAACAAGACAAATATAGCAGCGATTGTATACATTCAAGTTCGCAACCAAGAAACCAATTCATCCCGGCAAGGGAATCAGCTATAATCAATCTCACTTAGAAAATTAGCTTCACCGAATAAACTCAATTTGAACAATGCTCAGTAATTAGGCAGCATATGAAGGAAGAGATAGCATAACGGTAGGAAAAATAAAGTCTTCATTTAAGTCAATTAAGATCATATAAGAAACAAGGAATGTTAGGCAAGTACTTCTAACTTGAACAGGAGGAGATGAGATTAGGAATCAGAAATTTAGATATAACAAGTTCAATTCATATACGGGGAACATAAGACCCAAAACTCCCTAACGGGCAATCTATTTGCAAATAAGTTCGAGTACACACTCGTCACCTCGCGTACGCGGATTAAAATCAACATAGAAGACTCAATCCTAAGGGGGAGTTCCCCCACAGAAAGATTAGGAAAGATACTTACCTCGACGACGACTACTTGGTACTCTAAAATGGACTTCTCAGGCGAAAATACCTCCGGACGGCTCAAAATCACTCTAAAACAACTTTAGAATACACATAAAACTTGTAAGGGACTATTCCGGATAATAAAATTTCAATCTATACAAAAATATAAAAATCGACCTAAAAGTCGACCCTCGGGACCGCACCTCGGAACCCGACAAAATTTATAAATTCTAAACACCAATTCAATTATGAGTCCAACCATACTAATTTCATCAAATTCCGATGCCAAATCGATGTTCAAACCTAATTATTCTTTTTAGAAAAATTTTGGATAAAAACCCCAATTCTCCAATAAAAATATGGATTAATTAAAAAAATGAACTTCTGCAATCATATTAAAATTAACAAATAATACTTCTATACTGACCCTGATTAAAAGACGAGAAGAACGCCGCAAAAATCACCTCAATCGGAGCTCTAGAACTCAAGATATGCTCAAAATACTAAAATGACCAAAATACCCGCACCTGTGGGCCATTTTGCGCACCTGCGGCTCCGCGGGTGCGCACCCAACTTCGCACCTGCGAAACACCAGCACCAACTCTATTCTCCGACACTAAAATGAGCATAACTTCCTCATATAGTGTCCAAATTCGAAGATTCTTTTTGCTATAGCTCCGTAATTACGATATGGATCTAATGCTTCAATAAAAACAGAAATTGGAGCTCGTTTTATTAATTTGGTACCAATTATGCTTGAAGAAACGACGCCGAAACATAAAAAACGAGCGCAACACAACCCATACCTATCCGAAACTCACCCGAACTCCTCGGGACCTCAACCAACAATTCTCACAATTCATATATCACTACCCGAACTTAGTCAAACCTTCGGAAAACCCAAAAAAACACCAAAACACCGAATCAACCTCGGATTCAAGCCTAAGAACTTCTAAACTTCCAAAGTGCGCAAATGATGCCGAAACTTGCCAAACTACGTCCGAATGACCTGAAATTTTGCACACACGTCAAAAATGACATTACGAACCTATTCCAACTTCTGGAATTCCATTCCGAGCCCGATATCAAAATTTCACCTATCGGCTGAAATCGCCGAAATTCTAACTTTTGCCAAATTACCTCAAATCACTCTACGGACCTCCAAAACAAATTCCGGACGCGCGCCTAAGTACAAAATCATGACACGAAGCCGTCGACATTAACCAAAACTCATTCCAGGGCCATTTACACAAAAGTCAAACCTTCGGTCAACTTTCATCACTTAAGCTTCCAAAACTAATATTTTTCTCCCAATTCGACTCTGAATTACCCGGTAACTGTATCAAACCACGCATGTAGGTCGATATACACAACGAGAATATGTTTATGACTTTACACCACCGAATGGAGCTTAAATTCCCGAAATAACCGGTCGGGTCGTCACATTCTCCCACTCTTAAACAAATGTTTGTCCTTGAACGTGCCAAGATTCACCTTGAACTCTTCCACTCACTGATTTCACACTTCCAACACATACCTGCAGGTGACCCCACATCACCCCAAGCTACATAAGCCTGATGACACCATCACAACTGCAATTTAGCCTTCCTATTACCACCGATAAGCCTCATATATACCTCTACTTTCTCATCTTCTACTCATTTACAAAGGACCCAATCCTAATTCCATATGCGGCATTAGCCTCAAACAACTGCATCAACTCAGGACTACCCCGATAAGGTACGACCACACAACATAGCACATCACACATAGGCTCAATATTACTTTTGATCACCACAACTGCCCGAAATCAACTGAACATTGGTAATTAGTCCCATATATGGAAGAACTCTCTATTTCCAAATCCCATAATACCGATAATGATGCAATAAACACAAAGACCTCATCTGAAGACATCTGAATCACTGAGTCACAGCTAACACCACCGGGCACACATCCCGCAAACTGGACTAAAGAAGCACATAGCGAAATGGCTGAGTAGGAAAGATAGAAGCATATATAAATGTACTATCAAACAAGCCCATAGTCATAATTCTCTATCGATACCAACTTACCAAAAGAAATATAACAAGAGAGAAGCAAAGCCTATGAACAAATCACAAGGATGCCATCTTGATAAAAATTCCACCGCAGTACTCAGCCCGGTCCAACTATCAAATCACAAGGAATCACGAGGGTTTATATCATACCAATAGATATCTCCCGCTAATTCATCTCGGCTAACAAAATCATAGCGCTCACTTACTCACATCTCAATGGAGTATCAAATCATAGCTCGAAAACAAAATACTTAGGAGAATCACACATAGCATACCACGAAGGACGACATGGACTCACTTCCAGTTTCACCACTAGAAATGATGAATAAAATAATGATAATACACGGCTACTACTCGTAGAATCTCACAATAGGAGAAAGCACAAAAAAATAGAGTGCAATACATGAAACTCACTCATAAATGAGACAACAAATAATGGGAACTCGTCCTGACCAACAGGACTATAGTGAAATACAATGGTACCCCACTTTAGCACATCAAGCCATACCTGGGTGATGATATTTGACACGACGGCCTCTAGCCTACTATATGCAACACATCAACGGGTCGGGTTTCCCCCTCTTAGTTTCCTTCTATCCACCTGAACACCCTACTATAACTCTGCCATCTGAATCCTGGAACAATTTCTTACCCTATGGCAAACATCTCCACACTGAAAATAATCTCTCTGCCGATGTGGCTGTGGAAGACATACGATACGGATCCTCGGAGACCCATGAGTATCTGAAATGCTCCCATGCGAAGCTAGTAATGCAATTGAACTGGTTGACCCAAGATTCTCTACCGTGCCTGAGTCTCTCAATGAATCTATGGAATCTCTCTCTAACTGAAGCAACCAAATGAGGTGTATATCTGGCCAACTCACCCAATCTGACGGCGTACTACAATGGTGACATAGCGCCCTGACGCAACTGCTCAAACTCTGTGCGTTGTACATCTCGACGGAACTAAGGTGCGACCTCCCTCAAAACATCTCCGAAAACTGAATCCATGCTAGTAAGGCTAACTCGGCCAGGCTACCCAAACTTATATGCCGCCACTACTGATCAATCCACTACTATGGACCTGAGACGTGACAAAAGCAATCTCGCTCATCTCCACAATACCCGAAATACGAAGAATATGGTGACACTCCTCCAGAAAACACTGGGCATCACCTGCCGCCAATACACTGAAAGATTGAAGGGTGGTACTTTCAGTACCTCTAAATCTTAAGGTGCTCTACCTCCGATGCTGCTGTCCCAACCACGAGGTGAATTGAAACCACATGTTGTACTGCCATGACAACTGGATCTTGACCAATATGATCTTGCTGCTCTGGAGTGTAGACGGTGGGAATCTGAACTCCTCCCATGATCTGTGAAGCAACTGGTGCACTAGAATCAACCCGGCCTGAGCCGATGTACCAATTGTACTCAAAACTGCGCTCCGGTCTTCTGAAGTCTGGGGTAGCAACAGGCACCCCCAGTAGCTGCCCCCTAACTAGGACTACGGGCGAATCCTCAACGGTTGCTTTGGTAGGCATCTTAACTACGGCACATGCTCCTCGTTGGCCTCTATCTCTTACCCTTGTGACATTTGCTTCGGGGTAACATCATCCGAAATCGCTGCTTGTGTCCTCACCATCGGTGAGAGAATGGAACGATAATTTCAAATTTGAAGATCAATGAACTCGCACGATAGGAATGAAGGAAGTGAAATTGTCCTGATAGTTACGTAGCCTCTCGAAGATAGGTATAGACGTCTCTGTACCGATCCTCAAGACTCTACCAAACCCGCTTATGCCTTGTAGAACCTATGAACCTAGAGCTCAGATACCAACTTGTCACGACGCAATTTCCCTCTGTTGGGTATCGTGATGGCACCTAGTCTTAGGGACTAGGTAAGCCTAATATTTCCACTGAACAACAACAATAATAAAGAAATTTGAAAAAATTCGAAATAGAATTCTTGACAGAGTTTACGATTTCCCAAAACCTGGTAAATACAAGTCATAAGCTCTACGAAATCTTTCTATCAAATCTAAGTACAACTGTCTAGGAATAAGTAAGTACAATTGAATAGAATTAAAACAGGAAGGTGACTCCTAAGCCTGCGAACGTAGCAGAGGGTTACCTTGAGTCTCCTCAGCAACGATCTGCACAACTACCAACAACCATAACCTGAAGCTGCACACAAAAATGTGCAGAAGTGTAGTATAACCACACCACAACGGTACCCAGTAAGTATCAAGACTAACCTCGGTGAAGTAGTGACGAGGACTAGTCAAGACACCACCGGTATAATAAGTAAAAATGTCATAGATGTGTAGACAACCGAAACAAAATATCTATATAACGATTTCTCAAAGTAATTAACGATACGATCGAACAATACAGAAGGAAATTCAATAATCACGATCAACGGACAACATAATAGAAATACACAAAGAGAATGGAAAGAATGCAATCCAAATGGCGGGAAATTCAACCCAATAAAAACACAAGCAACTCAACACTGCATCAGTTTATTCTCGTTAGGACTTAGACAATAACTCACTAAAACTGGTCAAACCTTCGAGTGAAAACCTTTAAATCGTGAGTTAATTTTGAGAACTTTAAAGATATAATCATTTCGGAATAGAGAAATTTCTTCTTTGAAACATACTTTCTCTCCATGTATAGTTATATATTTTTATAAAGAGAAATCTTTATAACATAGTCTCTTCAAATACGGGGTGTTCAAATACACTTTCCCAAATACTGTTCCTTCAAGTATCATCAATATGCGTGATGTTCAAAATATATTTTTTCAAGTACTGTTCTTTCAAATATCCCTAAAACACGTGGTGTTCAAAATATATTTTCCCAAGTACTGCTCTTTCAAATATCATCAAAATACGTGATGTTCAAACTATATTATTCCCAAGTACTACTCTTTCAAATATCATCATTCTGCAAGACAAATGTTTTTCAAATATACTTTCGAAAAGAAGTCCTTTAGACATAACTTTTCCTGGAGATAATTGCTTTTCAGCTATACTTTTCAATATATATATTTATACCTTTCGATTCAAATCTCCTCAATCACAAACTACCGGAACTCAGTCCGCCACTCAGAATTTGTTATGCAATGCAGTACATGGGAAAAGCTCCGGATCTTTGTCCGTAGTCCCAATTTAAATATACGATGCAGTACAGGGGGAAAACTCCCGGATCTCTGTCCGTAGTCCCAATTTAAATATGTGATGCAGTACAGGGGGAAAGATCCTAAATCTCTGTCCGTAATCCCAAATTAAATATGCGATGCAGTATAGGGGGAAAGCTCCGGGATCTCTGTCCCTAGTCCATATTTAAATATGTAATGCAGTACAAGGGGAAAGCTCCCGGATCTCTGTACGTAGTCCCAATTTAATTATGCAATGCAACCACTAAGGAAAACAACCAGAATGCGATAGAGACAACATATATTGCCACAAGCGGCGCAAAAGCAAACAAGGCCGAATGCAAAGTGGGATGATCAAATCAATACAAAGACTTAAGTCACAAAAATGGTAACAACTCGCTCATAAGAAGTAGCCACTGAGAGGAATGCCAAACATAGAGAGAGAACAACATGGCGAGGGGAAAACAAGACAAATATAGCAATGATTCTATACATTCAAGTTCGCAACCAAGAAACCAAATCATCATGGCAAGGGAATCAGCTATAACCAATATCACTTAGACAATTAGCTTCACCGAATAAACTCAGTTTGAACAATGCTCAGTAATTAGGCAGTATATGAAGGAAGACATAGCATAACGGTAGGAAAAACAAAGTCTTCATTTAAATCAATTAAGATCATATAAGAAACAAGGAATGCTAGGGAAGCACTTCTAACTTGAACAGGAGGAGATGAGATTAGGAATCAGGAATTTATATATAACAAGTTCAACTCATATACGGTGAACATAAGACCCAAAACTCCCTAACGGGCAATTTATTTGCAAATAAGTTCGAGTACACACTCGTCACCTAGCGTACGCGGACTACAATCAACATAGAAGACTCAATCCTAAGGGGTAGTTCCTCCAAACAAGGTTAGGCAAGATAATTACCTCGACGGCGACTACCCGGTACTTTAAAATGGACTTCTCAGGCGAAAAGACCTTCGGAAGGCTCAAAATAACTCTAAAACAACTTCTCAAAATCACTCTAAAACAACTTCAAAATACACATAAAACTTGTAAGGGACTATTCCAGATAATAAAGTTTCAATCTTTAAAAAAATATAAAAATCGACCTAAAAGTTGACCCCCGGGCCCGCACCTCGGAACCCGACAAAATTTATAAATTCCAAACACCCATTCAATTATAAGTCCAACCATAATAATTTCATGAAATTTCGATGCCAAATCGATGTTCAAACCCAATTGTTCTTTTTAGAAAAGTTTTGGATAAAAACCCCAACTCTCCAATCAAAACATGGATTAATTCAAAAAATGAACTTATGTAATCATATAAAAATGAAAGAATAATACTTAGATACTGACCCCGATGAAAATATGAGAAGAACGCCGCAAAAATCACCTCAATTGGAGCTCTAGAACTCAAGATATGCCCAAAATACTAAAATGACGCGGTCTGATTTTTCTATACTTAGGGATTTTCGCAGGTGCGACCAAAATACCCGCACTTGCGCATTTCCAGCTGTCAATTCCGCACTTGCGGGCCATTTTGCGCACCTGCGGCTCCGCTGGTGCGCACCCAACTTCGCACCTGCGAAATACCAGCATCAGCTCTCTTCTCCGACACTAAAATGAGCATAAATTCCTCATACGATGTCCAAATTCGATGATTCTTTTTGCTATAGCTCCATAATTACGATATGGATATAATGCTTCAATCAAAAAATAAATTGGATCTAATTTTATGAATTTGGTACCAATTATGCTTGAAGAAACGAC
Organism: Nicotiana knightiana; assembly: GCA_005239525.1. Lineage (NCBI taxonomy): Eukaryota > Viridiplantae > Streptophyta > Magnoliopsida > Solanales > Solanaceae > Nicotiana > Nicotiana knightiana. Next base: position 1,906 of record ML406588.1, on the reverse strand, counting down.
GCCGAAACATCAAAAACGAGTGCAACACAACCCATACCTATCCGAAACTCACCCGAGTTCCTCGGGACCACAACCAACAATTCCAACAAGTCATATATCACTACCTGAACATAGTCGAACATTCGGAAAATCCAAAATAACACCAAAACACCGAATCAACCTCGGAATCAAGCCTAAGAATTTCTAAACTTCCAAAATACGCCAACGATGCCGAAACTTGCCAAACCACGTCCGAATGACCTGGAATTTTGCACACACGTCACAAATGATGTTAAGAACCTATTCCAACTTCCGGAATTCCATTCCGAGCCCGATATCAAAATTTCACCTATCGGCCGAAATTGCCGAAATTCTAACTTTAGCCAAATTACCTCAAATCACTATACGGACCTCCAAAACCAATTTCGGACGCGCGCTGATGCGAGACTAAATTGCATAGTTTACCATGTGATATACCTTACATTTTATGCGCATTAATGATAAAAATACACTTGTTATGTGCTTAATGGAGTTTATTTCATGTGTAGGTGATGAGTGGCTAGAATTCATGATTTTAAGCATTACNTTTTGACGGGTTTTAAGTGTTTCCAAGTTAGAATAGAAGTCTTTGAGACGTTTAGGGTTCATTCTAAACATATAAATAGACCCAAAAACATCACATTAAGACATTCGAGCTTATGCAGACCTTGGGACAGGGGATTCGACAGCGGATTCTACTTAGTTTTTCTTCTCTTCTCTTCTTTTAGTTTTATAGTTTATTAGTTCTAGAGTATTGGGTGTTACATGAACGTTGTAGTTGAAGCTTGAATTATTCTTATTGTTTATCTTAATTGGTTTGTTTATTCAATCTTGTGCTTAATTATTCAATTGCTTGATCA
>ML406584.1:19645-36683 GCA_005239525.1 Nicotiana knightiana | reverse complement strand
ATTAATGCGCATAAAATGTAAGGTTTATCACATGTTAAACTATGCAATTTAGTCTCGCATCAAATGCTCTGGACATTCTATTCTGATAAAGTTGACCATGTCATATTGCATTCATCCTTTTCCCATCTATGAGGGCTAACTGCTCGTAGCGGCCTTTTATCCATTCTGCGTCGCTGAGCTCAGATTCTTGTGTGAATCTTAAGGAAGGGATCTCCACTTCGGCAGGAATAACATCTTTCGTACCATAAACCAATAAATAAGGAGTTTCCCCAGTTGATGTGCGGACTGTGGTACGATATCCCAGTAAGGCGAATGATAATTTTTCATGCCACTGTTTGTGCTTTTCTATCATCTTTCTCAATATCTTTTTGATGTTCTTGTTGGCGGCTTCCAACACTCCAATTCATCTGTGGTCTATAGGCTGTGGAATTCTTGTGCTTGATTTTGAAAGTCTCGCACATGGCTTTCATCATATCACTGTTGAGATTGGAGCCGTTGTTAGTGATGATTGACTCCGGAACCCTGAACCGACAAATGATATGGTCACGGACAAAGTCTTCCACGACTTTCTTAGTCACTGCTTTGTATGATGCCATTTCGACCCATTAGGTGAAGTAATCAATAGCTACTAGGATGAACCTGTGGCCATTTGAGGTTATGGGCTCGATTGGTCCAATAACGTCCATTTCCCAGGCGACAAACGGCAAGGTGAGCTTGTTGCATTGAGCTCATTTGGGGGTACCTTTATCATATCTGCATGCACCTGACATTGCTAGCATTTCTGGACATATTGGATGCAGTCTGTTTCCATGTCATCGTACGACCATGCAAATATGTCTTCATATTCTTTCAAGAATTGTGTGTATTCCACTTTTTCTGATGGCGATAGATGAATGCTGATGCGAGTTTCCTTGACAGTTTCTAATCTCCCAGGTTGACTATCTCGGTTTCGTCCAGATTGGACTTAGGACTATTTTCAAAATCCTCAACTTCTCTAATAATTTCATCGGGTATGGTATCTTCTTCTTCTGAATCATTGTCCTTTTGTTGCGTTGTCTCATTGCATGTCACAGTCATTGGTTCATAAAGACAGGAAAGAGTAATGTTGTAAGATAAAATAATGAGAGAAAATGATAGTAAATGAATAAATATTCGTTGAAACATGGAAGTGATTTTTGAATGTTTTGGAACGTTGGAGATTTTATTGGAAAATGCAAAAAATGGAAATGCGGAAAAGGAAATCATTAGCAAAATGAAATAAACAATGCTTGTTCAACTCGCTACCCCGGGACTCGTTGGGCCCTAGATGGTCTGACAGTCCAATTCCTGAAGAATGATCCCTTACTCACAGCTTGGATGGTAGGGCCTTCTTCTCCTCTTCCTCAACAATAACACAACAGTCCACGTCACCATCTTCCAGGAATAGATCTTTCAAGGCTGCCAGAGTTTCTTCTTCTTCTGACCCCCATATGATATCAGCTTGCCGGAAAGTCTGCTCCAAATGTGGTATAGGCTGTTCCAATGGATAGTAGGGAATGCGCCATGGTGGCTACCAGTCTTGTACTCCTGCCAAGTGTATTTGTATCCCAGCCTAAAAGTGGTGCCATGGTGCTTCAACTGTATTGATTTGGAAATCCCCTGAAGATTTTTCCCAAGTCCTCTGCCAGGCTCGTATCCACTCTAGTTCAGTATGCTTTCGATCTTACTGTCCCACCATTTGTCTTTATCCACTGCATTGACCCGTTCAATGTGGTGGTAGGTTTCTCCACCCAGCCTTCTTCCACCTTCAATCACCGGGATGGTCTGGCGACCATAGATGGGGTTGCTTCCGTCTCCGTGGATGATTACTTCCTGGTGGTTCCATTAAAATTCCACTACCTGATGCATTGTTGATGCCACAACCCCAGTGGCATGTATCCATGGGCGTCCCAACAACAGATTATAGGATGTCGATATGTCTATCACCTGAAATTCAATTTCGAACCATGTAGGTCCCATCTGCAGACAAAGATTGATTTCACCGATGGTAGACCTTTGAGAACCGTCGAAACCTTTACATTCATACATCCTTCTTTGATATCATGCAGTCCCTTGCCCAATTTCTTGAGTGTTGTCAACGGACACATATTGAGGCTAGATCCACCGTCAATCATAATCCTGGTGATGAAGTAGTCCTCACATTGCACAGTGATGTGTAGTGCTTTGTTGTGACTTAGTCCTTCAGGCGGCATCTCGTCCTTGTGGAAAGTGATATTATGACTCTCCAGCACTTGACCTACCATATTGGCCATTTCTCCACTAGTTATGTTAATTGGCACATATGCTTCGTTCAACACTTTCATCAAAGCATTCATGTATGTCTCTGAATTCTACAGCAATGACAGAATGGATGTCTGGGTTGGAGTTTTTCTCAGCTGACCGATGACTGAGTATTCCCTGGTCTGCACCTTCCTCCAAAGATCATCTGGGCCTGTCTCAATGACGGGTAGCCTGTTGGAAGCATTCTTGCTAGACTCTGCCAAGTGTTCAGGTGTGTAGACCCTGCCAGTCCTTGTCATCCCATGTGCAGCACCAGCTTCTTCTATCTTGACTTTACTTTTCCTTCTTGCTTCAGCCTTGTAATCCCAAGGTACGGCCTTGTCGTTAAAAGGTGGCGTGGTTGACACTGTCACTGTGATTGGTGCAACTACTTTCACTTCAACTGGAATGGGTGCCTTAGCAGGCAACATAACTTTAACATTGAACAACAAATTTGTGTTTGCAGGTGGTGCCGTTTCAAACTTGAATGGGAGTGATGCAGTTACCTCGACGTCTCCGGATGGATGAATCTGGACTATGATGGGATTAAGAGTGACTGATGGCTTCTTTGGGTTATTACCTTCTATGATTAACCCGATCGACCCCTCTGGGTCCCAATATTCTTCTATCTCTATCATGTTGACACCTCTATGGTCTGGAAGCGGATTGTTGCGAACATTAGGAGCAGATATTTTGCCTGGATGACCTTGTTATCGATCATAGACTGGATCTTATCCTTCAATGAGCGACATTCATCAATTGTGTGCCCCTTCATGCCGGAATGGTATGCACAAGTCTTATTTGGGTTGACCCATCGGGATGGATTTTTAGGGGTTATAGCAGGGATAAGAGTGACATAACCAGTGGCCTTTAATATTTCATACAGTTGGTCGATAGGTTCAACAATGGCAGTGTATTATTTAGGAGGTCTGCGATCAAAGTTGGGTCGAGGTCTCGGAAAATTTTGGCGAGTAGGGGGCGATTGAAAGTGAGATGGCTGAGAGTTGTAGGTATGATAAATAGGAGCTGGTTGGGAATATCTGGGGGAAGTAGGATGATATGTAGGCGGCAGAGAAGGCTGATATGTTGATGTAGGTGTTGACTGATAGGTGGGCGAGGGTGCTTGATAGGTGAGTGGGGAACTTCTGTATACCAACGGGGATTTAAGTCCCTATGCAACCATCNGAGAATTTGTGGTTTTCAATCACCATTAACCTCTCATAATACTGCGGGTCTTGTGCCCGGATGAAGAATTTGTTCATTTGTTCTTCCTCTAGGGCAGGCCTGACCTTGGCTGCTTCAGATCTCCAACGAGCGGCATATTCACGAAAAGTTTCAGTGGGCTTCTTTTTAATGTTCTGGATGTAGAACACGTCTGGTCCATTCTCCGTATTGAACCTGAACCGGTCCATGAAGTCTGATGCCATACTTACCCAGTCGGACCACTTCTTAGGGTTTTGGCTGATGTACCAAGATAAAGCATCTCCTGTGAGGCTCCTCATGAACAATTTCATGCGAATCTTCTCGTCTCTTCCTACTCCAACCAATTTATCACAATAGGTCCTCAGATGGACCTTGGGATCACCTGTTCCATCAAACATTTCAAACTTAGGAGGTTTGTAACCCTCCGGTAGTTCAACATCGGGCTGTATGCAGAGTTCTTCGTAGTTCAACCCTTCGACTCCCTTGATTCCTTCAACGCCCTGAACTTGACTAGTCATCTTCTTGAGTTCCTCGGCCAAATTCTTAATGAGCATATCCTTCTCACTAGATTCAGGCGTGTAAGCAATGTGTTGGGTGGAGCGAGGTAGAGTCTCCACGTATATGGGGTTATTCTGATGACCTGGTGTTTGAGCATAGACGTGGTCAATTGTGGAGTCTTGTGGTTCAGGGATAATTAGCGGGGTATTTATTGGAGCGTGGAAAGTGTTGTGCTGGTGCTGTGGTGGGATAATTTTTTTTTCCGGTGGAGTTGTATGATGATGAGTTGTGGGAGGGTTCTGTTTGCTTGGGGTGTTCTGAGGAGGTATGGGATTTTGAATGACATCTGGGACACTGAGTGAGAAGTATAAATTTGAACCTGAGTACCTTGATTGTCAAAAGCTTCTATTCGTTCCACTGGCGTTGTGTTTTCCTGTCTGATGTTTCCCAAATCTTGCATTTTGCCTTTGCCTTTGCCTTTAAGTGGACTAGGAGGAGGAGGAGGTGGAGGAGGTGGAGGACCCCTGGATCTTTTGGGAGGGGAATAATCAAAAGAGAAACAAAACAAAAATAAAAAGTAGCCAAGTCAGTGAAGATCATGAGAAAATATTACAATATTTAAACACGTAGTGCGGGAATAAAAACGTGTGCTAATTTGGGAGCCTCGTTGTGCCCGAGGTAGGCCTAGCGACAAGTTGATTTTGGAGAACTTAGATGCAAAATGCCTCATTTCATTAATGTAAAATAGACGAGTCCAAAACGACACTAAAATGATGAACAGGAAATAAAGTCACTAATGGCACTTGGCCTTATTACATTGGTAAAAGCAATGAAAAGGAAACCTAGACTACTTAGTCCCCGAAGGACCTTCCCCAGGCTTGGTCTTCTTGGTTCTGTCAATCAGGTTCCCCAGGTCGTGCATGCCCAACAGCAGGTATACCCTTGCTAGATGCCCTCCTTTGTTTCCTTCAGCATTCTGGCATTCGGCGACCCTTTTTCTTGTCTTTTCTTCTAGCTCCATCAGACCCTGCTCCAAATATTCCAACCTTTCACTAGATTTGATGGCCCTTTCCTTCCACTCATCGATCAGTTCCATATTAGTCTTGTGTTGCTCCAGATGCTCGGCCTCGGACTCACAAAGACTTTTGCGCAGATTATTGTATTTCACCTGAGCCTCATCCGCTTCGTCTATGACCATGTTTCTGCTGATGCCCAGATAAACTATCCCTGCTATACTGTCTTCCGACCATCACAGGTAGAAGCGTACATGCCCTGCGTGGTATCTATCGGGCTCGATGGTCTCCTTTTCTACGATAACCTTGAGATGCCACAGATGCTGAGCTTCACATTTGTACGGGATATCGTCATCCTAAAAATCTGCCCTGTAATGACTCATTTTGGAGACTCGCGGTATAACTTGATTTCTACCCACCTTTACCCTGATGGGAACATAGGAATATATGCCTCTTAAACCAATCAACACCAGGTGCAGAGCATCCCTCGATCGGATGATGAATTTGCTGGTAGGGAATCATTCGAACATCCATTGAACCTGGTCCTTGGTCAAATTATCAAAGAACTGCACCCATTTTGTAGCATATTCCGGTTGAGCAAAACTATCAGGGATGTAGGTCATACTCTTAGGGTGGTGGAAGGCTATATGATCATTCCACACCCTTCGTGGAAATTCCTGACGATATTTGCCTCTCTGGAGATGCTCTAATAACCAAACCTGTAGTAGCAGATTGCAACCCTCAAAGTGTTTGGCCACCTTCTGACAGTGGTCCAAGGCTCGGTATATATCTTCTATGATCATAGGGATAATGGTATATATTTTCCCTTCGATCCCTTCCATTAAGGTTTTGGCTACCATAGCCATTCTAGCGTGAATCCGATGTCCTTTGCTTGGAAACACCATCAGACCCAGGAAGTAAACGACGAACACGAAAACCCTGTGGTGAATGTGACCATAGGAAGTAATAGAGAACTCATCGTGGAAGATACGATAGGATTTTCTATGGTCGTATCATTCATAGAGATAATCAAAAGGTATGTAGGAATCTGTCAGGCACTCTAAACCATCATTCTTATTTAAATCCATCATTTGTAGGAACCCCCTAGCGGCATGGTTCTCCGGTACCAACAAACCTAGAATGTCCCAAGGTAATCCCGCAAAACCCCCTATCTCCTCCAAGAGGGGGGTAATTTCTATGTTGCCAAAATTGAACACAGACCTTTCTCTGTCCCAGAACATAGTGGCTGCTTCGATCAACATGATGCTTGGTTGAATATCCAGTAAAGAGGGAAAGTTCCCGAGGACCCTCTTCACATGGTCTTTGTCACTGGGTGAGAGGTCTTCCCACCAATCTAGCAATAGTGGTGGTATTCTTTGGACCATGCCGAACCTTGGGACTTCATACCTTATTTTCTGCAAAATAGATAGGTTAGATCCTTACCCCCACCAGACTCGACTATTTATACACTTATGATTAGCATGTAAGCATTTAGTTTTCCAAATAAATGCACAGAACGTGACTGCGTCTGTTGGGATTATGAAAAACCCGGTGGACTTTTGGATAAGGTTGTCTTAAAGGGTAGGTTTGACCATGATGCATCACAATATAACAGAGTAAGGTTTCTATGGGGTTTTAGACTGGTAAACTCAATAGGACAACTTGAGAGGGAAAGGCAAGGAACCGTCGACTGCACCACTGATCGACTAGCTTTACCGCAAATAAGCCTTTCCGAATTTAGGGGCGGTATAAAATAGAAGGGCGCAAACACTCATCAACCGTTGCTATAGGATTTGAATAGGCACGAGTGGAATATGATATTGAGCATGATTATGCAACAATAAATGAGCAATAAAAGCATGTTGTCATGTATTTGCACGTTTCGAAAGCGATAAATACAACAATTATAATTGAAAAAGCAGTTACGAAGAAAAATAAAAAGAAACATGTCAATTTTGATTCTGAAAGGAATAAATACTTGAAAGAGATAATCAACTAATGGCACATAAAGGGGGAAAGAAAAAGGTCGCAAGTATTAGCAAAGTAAATACAAGTTCACAAAGCAGTTTGAAATGGTAAAGCCTAGATAAATCCCCAGCAGAGTCGCCATGTTGTCGCCCCCTCCCCCCTCCCTCTTTCCTCCCCTTAGTGGGTCGGTCAGGTTATTCGACATTGTTGGGAAAACTCGTTTCCTTTTGGGAAAGGGATAAGGAATTTAAGAGTCGCCACCTAACGATTTTAAGGTGCGTTAGGGCACCTACTAAAGGTCATTTATAAACACAGATTACATAACCAGAGATAGGGTAAGGGCTTGAAATTACTTCAAGGGGAAGGTGTTAGGCACCCCTTAAAGTCCACAACTGTGGTTCCCGGCCAAACAAGCTTTATGAATTTTAAAACAGTTAGCACATAAGCAAACAAAATATATAGGTAAACAAATAAAGATTTTGGGAAGATTCGCAGTCTAAGCACACATATGTGCTAAAGTTTAAAATATTTAAAGCCTAAAAATACATATACAAGGTTTGAAAGAGTTATGATCTAAACACACATATGTAAGGGATAAGGGGGTCCTAGGTCGTTTATCTTATAGGATCACATCGGTACAATGACCGGTAATCACTCCTCAGAAGAGGGGCTACACGTTTCAGTAGTGCACTGATCATCATATCCATATCTATCCTTCCCTACCCCTTGGCGATTATTAAAGCGAGTGTTGTTTAACAATCTCTATACGTGTTGTTACTCGTCCCTTCTTAATGGCCCTGGAGGGATTTAGGACCTCTATCTATAGGCAGTTCTAGACAGACCCCTAAGGTTGAAAGGAGAAAATACTAGGCGACAGGCAAGAACAGATAGGATTTGAACAGATAAAGAAGGAAAAAGCAGTTAAGAGGCTCAGATTTACCTCCACAGATAATGCACATAAGCAGCACGTCTCAAACACAAACAAGGGCAGTATTATTAATCAAGATCCTAAAACATGATGTCTAAGTGAAAATAAGAACACAAAAGATATGCAGCTTAAATTTTATAAACACAGAAGCAGGACCTAATCAGTTCGCCTATTGAGTTTAAAACCTGTTAACCATTAGGCAGTAAACACAAAGCAACAGTCTTCCAGTTTTTAAAGAGATTAATTACCTAAGGCTTGCCTAGGAATGGAATTGTGCATAATAATTACCAGAATTGTTAAAAAACGGTTCAGAAGTTGTTTTACCTAAAAGCATGTTGTTCTGGTTGTTGCAAAATACAGGGATTATCACCAGTTTATTAAAACAGGATGATCAAATATGAAACCGTCTTATGTGAAAATGAGANGGGGGGGGGGGGGGGGAGGGGGGAGATCGTTTGGGTTTAATTATGGTAAAGGGGATCTGGACCGTTGATAAAAAATGATCAACGGTCGGGATTTAACAAGAATTTGGGTCGGTTTATCAGGTATTTGGGTTAGCTAGTTTAGGCTAGAAACAAAATAAAAATGGCTATTTGTTAAATACCCCAAACAAATTGATTAAAAATAATTTGTAAAATAATTACTAATTATAAAAAATGAATCTCATGTATAGATATGTTTTTTTAAAAATGGTTATTTAGTATTTGAAATACAAAAGACTAATTTCTGGTAAAAAAATAATACAAAAATTATACGCATGGGCTACAATTGCAAAGTTATTGCAATTGTAGCCAAAAGGTACCAAATTGGCTATTTATACAATAATTTTGACTTAATAGGACCATAATAGTAATATTAAATCACGATAATGATTTGAAATCATTTGTGATGCAATTTTGTAATTATTTATTGAAATAAAATACTGGGAAAATTAATAAAATATGTAGAAAATTATGGTAAAATACCAATTGATGCTAATGCATGATTTGAAGATATATATGCATTGAAATATTTTTTAGGAAAAATTGGGTATCAACAGTTATTTTGCTTGTCATGCAACCTTGTCTGGCAAAGGCTATTACACTGTCTAAGCCAAAAACTTTATTTTATCTGAGGCAAAGACTATTACATCGCCTGGGCCAAAGATTTATTTTGTCTGAAGCGAAGACCATTACACCGTCTGAGCTAAAGACTTCATTTTATTTTACGCGAAGACTATTACACCGTCTAAGCTAATGACTTCATCTTGTTTAAAGATTTAACTTCATTTTATCTGAGGCATAGACCATTACACCGTCTGGGTCAAAGATTTATTTTGTCTGAAGCAAAGACCATTACACCGTCTAAACTAATGACTTCATCTTGTTTGAAGATTTAACTTTATTTTATCTGAGGCATAGATTACATTGTCTAAGCCAAAGACTTCACTTTATTTGAAAACTTGACTTTCTTTATCTATGGCAAAGACCATTACACCGTCCAAGCCAAAGACTTTGCCTTTTCCATGCTTGGTAGGATTAGTCTTGAGATATGACACATTATATCATGATTTTAAGGCCATGAATATCGCATTTTTAAGTTAAGTGCTAATAAACACTTTTCTCTCTTTTTGCAGTCTAAACATGGTTTACTTCAAAGACTCAAGAATTTCTTCCTCTAATTCGCAATGCCTTATTATCTCGGACCATAAGGGAAGCAAGGAGGGAACAAGGTTACCATTTGATAGGTCACTAATCGGCCAATATGCTGCAGCTTCATGGATACCTTTGAGGGACCCACCTTATTTGGCAGACTGGACGCTTGAATACAATAGTCGTCCTCCCAAGACATGGATGCTTTTCACCACTACTCATCATGCTTGGAATGTCAAGAGTACCTTACCATGCCTAGGGCGTCGAATTATTAACAAGGAAACTTATTGGGGAAATGATTTGTCGTTCGGCGGTGAATTTCATTACGTTCTTGGCTATTAGGAATGGACAGAAAATGTCTTAAGTAGGTATCACTTGACACTGGAGGGTGCACGAATTTATGACGCCATATATGCTTCACTCTTCACATATGACCGTAATACGAATATCATGCAGGCTTTCTGTGGGGCATGGTGCCCTGTTACCAATACATTGCTTACCTCTGCTGGAGAACTATCCATATCACTTTGGGATTTGTATAAGATCGGTGGTCTTCCTATAATAGGATCTCCTTACGAGGAAGTTGTGCCAAATGTTGAAGAGCTTACGGGCACATACGATAAGGGGAGAAGGTTTCTTTCCCGTACTTGTGAGCATTTGTTTGATGCCTTACATCGGCTCTGAGAGGGAGGTAGCAACGATCCAAAGGTTTCTGCAAAAAAAATGGGTAGAGTTCTGGTGCAAAAATACAATGAAGTATACTCAGCCTCCTTTAAGGAAAGAAAAGAAGTCTGCTCGTTTGAAATTGACGCCACAATCCTACCGGGGTCCTAGAGGAAGCCGTTAATTGGTCGACTGTTGAAGAAGCTTTGTTCCATAAGCTAGGAGTTATGGATGACAAGAAAGACGAGACATACTTGACTGCTTTTCTATCTTGTTGGTTATGTATTTTTGTGCTCCTTTCAAAAGATGGTGACTTTATCCGTCCTGGGACCTTTAAGATCGCGTGTCATATTTCTTGTAAACGAAGGGTTAGCCTGCAGTCCCGGTCCTAGCCAGAATATATAAGGGTTTGAACGAGATTTCAAAGTTCTCGTTGCTTAATCCTGCTCAAACTTGCTTTCCAGCTCATTATGTGTATGGTTGGTTAGCCCATTACTTTAAGACTCATTTTCCGTATGCAAAGGAGACAGTCGTTACTCTCATGGCCGCATGTTCTGAGGAAGGTGCTGCTAGATATTTTGGGAAAGAGGAAGCAAGGAAGCATATTCATAATGGAGAAAATATCATTTGGACTTTGACAATGCCCCGCAGATCTGATCCGTACCACTACTATGACGATGGTAAGGCAGATGAGTTCGAGTTAAATTTCTTTATGAGTATTTGCTCGAATTATCTTCCTTTGAGGGACAGAGTCAAATTTATTATTGAACCTTACATCCCTCATCAATTTAGCCGCCAATTTGGTCTTTATCAAGACACCCCTGGTCGCTTGGAGCAAGATTTTTGTGAGGCCTCATTAGAAGAAGGGTTAAGACTTGCACGGATTTGTGTGTTGACTAGATCTAAGTCGAGGGAGGTATTTCCTCCTTTTGGGTCCAGTATGAAGAAGTTTACATCGTCTATAGATCTTGGTGGGCAAGGGCGCATGGAAGCCTTCTTGAAGACCACTTACAATTTTTGATGAATACTGTTGATCCAATCATTAATACCATTCAAGACCGGATCGAGGATGTCTTAGTGATTGATAGGCTTCGTGCTTTACAGTCTAAGGTAGATGAGATGCGCGCAGGCAGCGGACCCATGCTACACAAAGAAGTTCAAAGAGAAGAGATCCATACTCAAGTTGACAAAAGTCTTATTCCATTTGGTGTAGTCGTTAATGCCTCTAATAAGCGCCTGTCCCAAGAGGAGAGTGATAGCAGCAAAGGAGATCAATATTGGAAAAGGAAAAGGCCAAACCCAGAAGGGGTTGTAGAGGTCCAAAGCGTTGATATCCCTTCAAGAACACTAACAACTCAGAACGAGAAGGTAAAAGAAAAACATAAACTTTTCCTTTTTGTTATCCTTGGCCACAAGATAGTGGCGAGTCTGTAGCAGGACCGAACCCACATAAATCATCTTCCACGGCTAAGTCATATCAAGAGGCAACTTCTATTTCTCATGATGAAATTAGGGAAAAGTTGGGTTCTGATTTGCGTGAACGACCAACAATTGCAGCTTCAGCTTTTGATGGAAAGAAGGTTGTCTTGGATATTCGAAAGGAGTTTATCTTGAAGCTTTGGACTTCGATTCAGCGCAAGCTGAAAGGCAGTACTATAGACAATGTCTCTGATCTTGAAGAAAATACTAAAGTGATCCTTGAGGTAATGGATGGGGATGATGTGGATATTTCCCCTTTGAGAAGCCTATTAGAGTCCTTTTTTGAGCTTGCTGCTTCATATAACAAGACACGTTCGGCTTTATCTGAGAAGTTTGAAGAGACTGCAATATCAGATGTTAAGGTACACCTCACAAATGCCATGATTGAAGAAGAAGAAGAAAAGGTTAGAGAAGTGTCGTCTATCCGCTAGTCCCTAGTTACAGTGAAAGAGAAGATAGAGAAGCTCCATGAAAAAGAGAAGAACATAGAAGCCCTTTTAGAAGTTGCTGAGAAAGAAGTTGAAGGAACCAAGTTAGGAGACTCAACTACTAGAAAGGAGTATGACGCATGTTGCACTGCCTTGTTGACTGCTGATGACTTGGCCGATTTGGAGAAGAAGAAGAAGTACTTGGAAGCTATGCTCAAGGATTTGGCCAACTACAAGTTGTGCTTAGATTAGGATATTAACACTACTTTATTTGTTTTTTTCTTTCCTTCATGCATTTGATTGTTTATTAGATGTTCTCATCAGCAATAAAACTTCTTTTGCTTCACTTTATATTGCGCGTTCTCATTAATGTTGCCTTTTGTTCTTGATTTATTTTCCAAGTGCTTTATGGATTTGAAGACTTGACATGCTTGCAGATTTTAACTTTAAGAACTAGCCGGCTTGAACACTTCAAACTGATGATGTAACAAACCTAGAAAAATCAACTTGACTTAAAATCGCAGACTTCAACTTGAATACTTAGCCTCTTATTAAATAAACTACAATAATTTCATCAAAGACCTCATTTGACATGGTGGAATTACCCCATTGAGCCATCAAGACAAGATAGAGGGTTTAACAAAAGGATACATGTACACCTAATTTTCTAGTGTCGATCCAGTGAATTATATTCCATCATGCATCAGTTGAAAAATGCCTTGGGTAATATGTATATTTTGAACTCATATGACTGAACTTAGAATGAAACTCTAAGCTGCCTACGTACCTCAGTGAAGAGGATCAAGTCATTCCGTAGTTCGAAATGGGTGATTTTTTTTTTACGTCCTAACTTTTGCCTAGGCCGCCTCTTTCGAGGTTTTCAACCTAGCGGGCCTTTTTTTTGTGGACCGTGTACAATTTATACTCTTGAGGGCCATGAGTAACATGCAGTTTATGCTCATGCGTTAAGGAGCGTAATTATTTTCTTCAAGGATAGTATCTCTTCATGAATTTTCCGTTGATGGGGCCAATCCGCAAACCTTCTAAGTCAACTATATTGTAAGCGCCACTTGAGTATACCTCTTGTACGATATATGGTCCATCCCACTTATCAGAGAATTTTCCCCCAGATCGACGAGAGGTAATAATAGGCCTTTTGACCACAAGAACTTGGTCACCCACTTGGAAAGATCTAAGGCGTACCCTTTTGTTAAAAGATTGAGACATGTGAGATTGATAACATTCAACGCTTTGTTGAGCTTCTAGCCTTTTTTCATCAAGAGCTTCAAATTCTTCAAGGCGTAATCGAGCATTTTCTTCATCAGTGGTCCTTCTTGAATGGGATTTGACGCTCAAGTGGAAGGACTGCTTCAACTCTATAAACAAGTGAATAAGGAGTCGCTTGCGTTGGTGTACGATATGTGGTCCTATATGCCCAAAGAGCTTATTCCATTTTCTCATGCCAATCTCTCTTAGACTCAGAAACAACCTTTTTCAACAAGTTGCAGAGTGTCTTGTTAAATGCTTCAGCAAGTCCATTGGCAGCAGCATAATACATAGAGGAATTGCGTTACTTGAAGCCAAAAAGATCACATATTTTATTCATCAACTTGTTATAAAATGGCTTACCATTGTCCGTTAATATATATCGCGGAATGCCAAATCGATAGATAATATTGACTCGGATGAAGTTAGCTACATTTTCCTTCTTTACTTCCTTAAGAGAAACAACTTCTGCCTACTTCGAAAAGTAATCAGTTGCCAAAATATAAAGATGCCGCCAGAAGACTTCGGCAATGGACCCATAACATCTAAACCCCAAGAATTAAATGGCCAAGAGGCAACAGTTGGGTGTAATACTTCAGGTGGTTGATGTATGAAGTTAGCATGGAATTGGCAAGCTTTACACCTCCGAGCGTAATCCAAACAATCTTTCACCATGGTTGGCCAATAATACCCCATTCTTTTTATGTGGAAATGAAGTTTTGGCCCAAATTGATGCCCACCACATACTCCAGAGTGTGCTTCTTGCAAGGCTTGAAGGGACTCATCAGTCCCCCAAACAATGTAATAGCACTCCATCAAATGATTATTTATAGAGTGTATTCTTATAATAAAGAAAACGAGGGGATCTCCTTTGGATTTTCGTCTTCCTTCGAGGATTTTCTGGAAATAACCCATAACAAAGATAATCGATTAATGGTTGTTACCAGTCTTCAATTTCAACCTCAAGAACGGAAGCAATATGCTCAACTTTGCTTTATTCTTCCTTACAGTCATTTGGTGGAGGGACTACCCATCTCTGGCAAACAACGACTTGTGTCTGATCAGGCAAAGATAATGTAGAAGCTAAGGCTGCTAACGCATCAGCTCTCTTATTTTCCTTTCTTGGCACGTGTTGAATAGTTACCTCTCCAAGCCAACTTACCAATCTTTGAGCATATTTGTGATATGGCACCAACTCTGGCCTCTTTATTACACCCTGCAATATTACGTCAATATTACGTCCCGCATTATTACATTACGGTGATGTTACGCTTCGCAGTGATAAGTTACGACGATGTTGCACCCTGCAGTAATGTACGTTGAATTTGTCATAAGGTAATTGACATCAGTCCAAGGAAAATATTATTTGGTGATTATAAGGATTATAAGTGATGAGTAAATTTGTGAAGGTAAAAGGGTAAGTAATATCGAAGAAAATGAATTTTTGTTAAAGTTTGACATGTTGGGGTAAAATATGGCCCGAGCTAAAATACTCGGTATTTATGGACTAGTGTCATACAAGGTACCACATGACCATGATGATATGATATATGAGGTGTGTTAACGGGAGTAGTATTTTAAGTAATTTGAGACAATTCTTAATTATGTGGGTAATTGATTAATTACCGGGTAGCGGGATGTGACCTAATTAAATTAATTAAAATACTTTGGATACAGATTGAAAGAGTGACGTGGCAGCAACACATCTTATATTTGATGACTCTTAATGTACTTTATAAAGGTGGAAATATTTGGAGTGATAACTACACTATATCATGTGGATGGAAAGCCACAAAAAAAAGGGTGTTTACACCTTCAGTGATTGAGCTCTCGTTTGAAATTGGCAGATAATACGTTATATTTATGAACATTCATTTTACACAAGGCTAAGTAAAGGTGGAGAGGAGAAGCTAAATGTGTTCCACTTCCCACCACTTGTAGCTCCCATCAAATGCAATGTTTTCCACTAGTTCAAAATCAACAATATGAAGAAGTTACCAAGTTAATCTCAAGGTCTTTGACCACTGCTGGAATCTCACATAAGATTTATATAACTTAGAAAATAGGAAAAAGTTATGGCATCATTGGAAGGAATCTTGGTAAGACGTAAAAGTCTCAAATTCAAAGTATATGAGATGGAAAACGTGATTGCTTCAGCAAGGGAATTCACGTGAAGTTACATTGTGTAATTGTAACGGGATTTTGTGATTCTAAGAAAGCACGGTACGACCTTTTCCAAGAACATTATACGGATTTTTCCCTACTCCGGGTATGTTAAGGCTATCCCTTCTTTCTTTTGGTATGGTTGATGCATGGCTAGAATCCATAGTTTTAAGCATTATGAACCTTACATTTTGTGTGCAATTGTGATAAAAATACACGTTATATGTGCATAATAGAGTCTATTTCATGTGTAGGTGAATTGGAGATGGAAGCCGAGCTAAATGGATGCATAAACGTCAAAAATACGCTCAAGAGTCGAAAATGAAAGGCCCGGGCTATAGTGGGGCGTTTTGGCCTTAAAGTCAGGCCAAGCCTGGCAATAGTGGGGCGTTAGAGCCATAAAACCAGGCCTAGCCTGGCTATAGTGGGGCGTTAGAGCCCAAACTCCAGGCCTACCCAGGCTATAGCTGGGCGTTTGGGGCTTAACGCCTGGGGTCCCTGGTCCGGTCCAATCCGAGTTTTGAAGGTTTTAGGTGTTTCCCGGTTTGAATAGAAGTCTCCTACACGTTTACGGTTTGTCCCAAACTTATAAATAGACCCAAAAACACAACTTTGGGGGGGGGGGATTCACGTGGGTATTGACAGAGGAGATTGACGTGAGGGATTCACGTGGAGGAACACACACCACGCGTGAAGAAGGCTTCTACCTAGTTTTTCTTTTCTTCTCTTCCTTTAATTTCATAGTTTATTAGTTCTAGAGTTTTTGGGTGTTACATGAACGTTGTAGTTTGAAGCTTGAATTGTTCTTATTATTTTATCATATTGGTTTATTTATTCTATATTGCACTTAATTATTTGATTGCTTGATCACCAATTGAATACTATCTGCGAATCTAGGATTGAACTCGGGAGAGGGAATTCTAGATTGCATATAATATTGGGTAGAGCAAGATCTTAACCCTTCAGGGGAGCAAATTTGCGGTTAGGATAGGAATATACCTAATCGCCTTGCTTGCTTATTATACGGGAATTATTAATGCATTCTTGTTAATCCTAATTTCATAGGAATATAGGCGTTAGGTTAGCTTGAATAGGCGAGTTGTACTTCGGGAGAAGGCTACGAGCAATATTAACCTCGTCAATCAATAAACCAGATAAATTAATTAGACGATTTAAGTGGAAAACTCAACAGGATTGTTTGCTAACCCATAGCTCTAGAATATCGGCTCTTATTGAATTCGTGTCTAATTTCGCCAATTTGTTTCTTTAATTTCATAGTTTACTATTCTAGATTAATTTTAGTTAAATATTCATACTTTAGTGTTCGCTTGAATAGATTAATTGTTTGGGTTTAATTTAGTTGATAGTTAATCACAAGTCTCTGTGGGTACGATATCTGGACTTACAATCCTATATTACTTGTCGACCACGTATACTTGCGTGTGCGTTTGGGACCAACAAGTTTTTGGCGCCGTTGCCGGGGACTTAGAAATTAACTAT
>ML406584.1:0-16756 GCA_005239525.1 Nicotiana knightiana | reverse complement strand
TTTGTGATCATGCATCGAGGACTATGCATAACATAAGTGTGGGGTGGGGAAACTACTTTCTGAGGTGTAATTGTATAAAATTATTGTTTTTTAGAAAAATCTCGGATTTTTCCCAACGATGGATCTGTTGGACAGTTTTCTTGAGGGATAAAGTCCGATTTAAAAACACCAAAAAGATTTTATTTTTTATTTTGAGTAGTTAGGTATTATCCCTTGGTTTTTCTTTGAGCACCGATTCTTTTCCAAAGGTGTAACTTCAACCGGGTACTTTAAATTAATTTTGTTTTTTTAGAGAAGTAGGAAGAAACTGAGTAACTTAGAAATACCCTATGACATGTTTGATGCCGGATTATTATGTTATGACATACATTCTGCTTTCCCTTATATTTGGTTTGACATGTGATGCCTGAGTAAAAATAAATAGCCTATTTTGTGACGCCTTAGCTCAGTTGTTTGACTTGTATGCTACATAGTGTAATATTGCTTAATTCTCTCAATTTTGTGTGCTTGCTTGACTTGAGAGTTGAATAAAACCGTTGTGATTGAGCCATGTNATATTAGGTTATGACATACATTCTGCTTTCCCTTATATTTGGTTTGACATGTGATGCCTGAGTAAAAATAAATAGCCTATTTTGTGACGCCTTAGCTCAGTTGTTTGACTTGTATACTACATAGTATGATGTTGCTTAATTCTCTCAATTTTGTGTGCTTGCTTGACTTTAGAGTTGAATAAAACCGTTGTGATTGAGTCATGTGCAATGTGTGAGTGAGGTTAGTGATCATCTATGCTATCCAGTGTAGTCTAGAACTTGCCCCGTGTGTTAATCGAAGTGAAATTATGGGTTATGCTAGTCTAGGGGATGACGTAGGCATTTTCTTGCTTGATCATGGATGTGCTTGTCACATAAGAATTACATTTTCCATTGCTAGCCCCGTTGATCCTTTAGACCTTTTCTTTGGTACCCACATTACAAGTCGTACCCCTATTTTGTTCTTAAGTTGAGATTTTTGCACCTTTTCCTCCTAAGGAACTTAGTCGCTAAAAGAAGTAAGGTGAAATAATGGGGATTAGTTTTTGCGTGGAGCCATGAAGGGCCCGTTGGTGCACAAAAATTGTATTCAAAAGTCACTAGCCAATGAACTNATTGAAAAAGGGCTATGTTGAATATGAATTGTGGCAAGGGAATTGGTTGAGAAGAATATGTGTTGATTTGTGAAGGTAGTGTATTAAAGTGCTTAGGAGAGTTAGTCACTATTCCTAAATATATCCTACTCGTCCCTTAGCCTATATTACAACCTTAAAAAGTCCTAATTTATCCTAGATTTGGCTAACTTGAATTAGTGGAGATCTACACTACGGGCAAGCTTATGGTACGACCACGAGATGCATATGAATTCTTTGTAAGAGTGAGTGAAATTGTTCCAATGTGTGATGTCCTTAAATAATGTTCAAAAGCATATTTGAATATGTGGACTAGTTATATTCACGCTTTTGTTGTTGGTGAGGGCACATGATCTCATGAACGATTGGTAATATTGTAATTTTCTTGTTGGGTAGGTGCGTGAATTGAGAGGGCTTAGTAGTTTCAAGTCGACTCTTGAGGTTGGGTGGTTGCAATTAGGTTGTTGGTATTATTGAATAAATTGTGATACTTGGGCACGTTTAAAGAAGGGGAAGAATGTGAAATTTTGTATGTTATACTTGATTGCCGGTATCGATCATAGTTAAGTGGTAATGTGTGTGATTGAAAAGTAAAATACTCCTTATTAATGAAATGTGTACGTTCTGAAGGATATTGCTCGAGGACGAGCAAGAGTCNGCTAAATGGATGCATAAACGTCAAAAATACGCTCAAGAGTCGAAAATGAAAGACCCGGGCTATAGTGGGGCGTTTTGGCCTTAAAGCCAGGCCAAACCTGGCTATAGTGGGGCGTTAGAGCCATAAAGCCAGGCCTAGCCTGGCTATAGTGGGCGTTAGAGCCCAAACGCCAGGTCTACCCAGGCTATAGCTGGGCGTTTGGGGCTTAACGCCTGGGGTCCCTGGTCCGGTCCAATCCGAGTTTTGAAGGTTTTAAGTGTTTCCCGGTTTGAATAGAAGTCTCCTACACGTTTACGGTTTGTCCCAAACTTATAAATAGACCCAAAACACAACTTTGGAGGGGGATTCACGTAGGGATTCACGTGGGGATTGACAGAGGAGATTGACGTGAGGGATTCACGTGGAGGAACACACACCACCCTTGAAGGAGGCTTCTACCTAGTTTTTCTTCTCTTCTCTTCCTTTAATTTCATAGTTTATTAGTTCTAGAGTTTTTGGGTGCTACATGAACGTTGTAGTTTGAAGCTTCAATTATTCTTATTATTTTATCATATTGGTATTGCACTTAATTATTTGATTGCTTGATCACCAATTGAATACTATCTACAAATCTAGGATTGAACTCGGGAGAGGAAATTCTAGATTGCATATAAGATTGGGTAGAGCAAGATCTTAACCCTTCAGGGGAGCGGATTTGCGGTTAGGATAGGAATATACCTAATCGCCTTGCTTGGTTATTATACGGGAATTATTAATGCGTTCTTGTTAATCCTGATTCCATAGGAATATAGGCGTTAGGTTAGCTTGAATAGGCGAGTTGTACTTCGGGAGAAGGCTACGAGCAATATTAACCTCGTCAATCAATAAACCAGATAAATTAATTAGACGATTTAAGTGGAAAACTCAACAGGATTGTTTTCTAACCCATAGCTATAGAATATCGGCTCTTATTGAATTTGTATCTAATTTTTCCAATTGTTTCTTTAATTTCATAGTTCATTATTCTATATTAATTTTAGTTAAATATTCATACTTTAGTGTTCGCTTGAATAGATTAATTGTTTGGGTTTAATTTAGTTGATAGTTAATCACAAGTCTCTGTGGGTACGATATCTGGACTTACAATCCTATATTACTTGTCTACCACGTATACTGCGTGTGCGTTTGGGACCAACAATGGTCCAAATTATACTGAAGAAACGAGCAAATACACAATTTCTATAAATTACTCTATTCATAGAAATAGTAGGGGTGTCTATATTCTTGATTCCCCATGAGAATTATTATTATCTTCTGTTCATGGGTCCCGAAAATACGTATGTTGGTAAAGTTTATTTCATGATATTAATCAGAGGCATAATGGCC
This sequence comes from Nicotiana knightiana, assembly GCA_005239525.1. Lineage (NCBI taxonomy): Eukaryota > Viridiplantae > Streptophyta > Magnoliopsida > Solanales > Solanaceae > Nicotiana > Nicotiana knightiana. Next base: position 13,568 of record ML406584.1, on the reverse strand, counting down.
TTATGACGTACCGAGAGATTTTATTGATATATTTCATATGCATTTCATGCATTTACATATGCACATTGACCCATGACCAGATGGCATTATATACGCGCATATATGTAAATATATGTACATGGGATATGGGAAAAGGTTACGGCGTTATATACGTACCACCACCTGATCAGTTGGTATATGATGATGATGTTACCCACAGTGGCTGAAATATGGTTCAAACGGCGTTATATACGCGTATATTTATATGTATATTCAAAAAGCGTTATATACGCGTATATATGTGTGTATATATATGTATATGGGATATGGGAAAGGTTATGGTGTTATATATGCACCACCACCTGATCAGCTGGTATACGATGATGATTTTGCCCACAGTGGAAGATATGATATGATGGGATGCTCTCAGAGGCTGATGATGTTATGAAACATGTACCTATTCACGAAATGACATTCATACGCATATGCATGACGCTAAAAGTAATTTATGACTTACAAAGTTATTCAGGCTTATAGGTTGTCATGTACTCTATATTTTTTTCATGTCTCTTATGTACTTATTTATGTGCCTTACATACTCGGTACATTATTCGTACTGACGTCCCTTTTGCCTGGGGACGCTGCGTTTCATGCCCGCAGGTCCCGATAGACAGGTCGAGAGCCCTCCAAGTAGGCTATCAGCTCAGCGGAAGATGTTGGTGCGCTCCATTTGCTTCGGAGTCGCTTTTTTGGTTAGTATGATTTAGACGTGTATTGTTTGGTATGGCGGGACTCTGTCCCGACCTTTATGATATTTATGTACTCTTAGAGGCTTGTAGACATATGTCGTATACGTGAAAGATTGTACGGCCTTGTCGGCCTATGTTTTGAGTTTGTAAATGATTATGTTGGCCTATTAGGCCCGTATGTCACGTGTATATGATAATGTAATAAGAAAGATACGTTACGTTGGTACTCGGTCGAGTAAGGTATCGGGTGCCCGTCGCGGCCCATCGGTTTGGGTCGTGACAAAAGTGGTATCAGAGCAGTTCTGTCCTAGGGAGTCTACAAGCCGTGTCTAGTAGAGTCTTGTTTATGGGTGTGTCGTGCACCACACTTATAAGCAGGAGGCTACAGGGCATTTAGGATTGTCACTCTTTCTTCTTACTCTAGATCGTGTGGTAGAGCTCACTTATAAGAATTCAAATTCCGAAATTCTATTTTTATTTGTAATAAGACGATGCCTACGTTCAGAAAGATGATCGAAAAGAGATATAGTTGTGGAAGTGTTGAATTATAGGAACTCGACTTTGTATCATGCTTATGATAAGTAAGTATGAGGTCTTCAGCAGATCATGTGCGTACTGAAAGGTGCAAGCCTGTTGATAAGGATCCTTAAGGAAAAAATTCCTATCCACCTCTATGGTGAAAGACCATGAGAGATTAAGAAGATAAATACAAGTTTTAACAAGCAAAAGAAGAAAGATGAAGAAGGGTACGAGGCGCCCAGTTAATGAAGGTTAATAGCGTTTATAATTGAGGTAGAGGAACATAAGATTTTTGAGTTATATTCAACAGTAACAGGGGTATGTACAATTGGTCACACCCATTTCAGTTACGCCCTGTGGGAGCTAACAGGTGTAGATTAAGAAGAGGACGGGATATCATGATCCGGATGGGGTTAGAGTGGCCCAAAATAGTGAATGGATTGTTTGCTTTTGTTTGCATTTCCGAAGGGTATTACAAATGTGCCAATAGATTTTCTTGTGAGACACCTAGATGGTGCACCCTAGAGTATTACGATTAGATGTGAATACTAGCATTCAGAAGATAGGCACTGAAAGCCTAGATGGGATAAATATTACCTTAAGTGTGGATCTCATCCCTAGTAGAGCGAGGATGTTGAGCAACCTAAAAAGCCATAGGATGGAGCAAAGGGAAGATAAAAGCGAAAGAATGTCGTATTGAAGTTTTCACAAGAAAAAGGATATGCAGAAATATTAGCAGAGTAATGAGAAGAGAGATAAGGAAGTATTATGAATAAGGTGTGATACATGAATGAGAACGGTAGAGTGTTACAGAACCTATATTCAAAGGAAGTAAGAGACGAAAGGTGATGGGCCCTACAACGACGAAAGAGTATAGGCCATAAGGTTATATCCTCGTTTCGAGAAATAAGCTCGTAACTCCAACGCGACTACTAGAGGGGAGAGTTAATCCTCAGAGTAACAGAAATCAGTATGGACTGGAAAACAAGATAAACTAAATATGAATTAGGGACTGAATGATTGGAAAGTACTCGGCATTATGGGAATTTTATATTTCGTTCTCGCGATAATAGAATGGACTACAGAAGAAGATTCACGATGAATTCAGAGAATAGTCAGTCAGGGAGACGCTTCCCTAGAGCAAGCAATGTGAGCAAAGTTAAGCTTAAGAGACTGTATGTGCTAGTTACGCGAAGTGTCACCTTCACGAGTAAGGGAATTTGTCATCCTTGATACAGAATAATTGCCGCAAGGCGAGTAAGGATCATTGATGTTGAGAAACGACGCTAAAGATGAAGAGGTAAAATATATATAGGTAGATCCTCGTGGCTTTAGTTTTTAGTACATCCCTAAAGGGGGGAATATGGAGTAATGTGGCATTAAGCCAGAATTAATTGGTTCTAGTGACTATGGAATGGTAAAGGAAGAATGCGATAAATGAAAGACGAATGAGACAGAACTTATCCAAATCTTACAGATATGCTACGATTCAAGAATATTGTGCAAGCACGACGTCAAGGAGAGGAAGTAAAGGTTCCTGCCCGAGCTGTTATTAATAAATAAGGAGCCAGTGTGAGACGTAAGTTAAGACAAAGGAAATAACCCAAGAAAGATTACAAGGAATATTAATATGAGAATGGGCCAACGAGTAATTAATAATTGGTCAGGAAGATCCCAGTTATGGCTAAACAGGAGGTTACAAACGAGTCATAAGATCGTCTAAGATAAACAAAGTAGAACCCAACATGGAGAGTTCAGCCTCGAAGAATATCATTATAATACTTGAGATATATTCAAACAAGAGTTGGGGTAGCTAAAGACACTGTATGAGTGTTACGAGGATAAAAGAAAGTGCCACTGGGAAGGCAGTCAAAATATCAGTTCAGAAACAACCATATGAGCACAAGGGTGTAGAGATAAGTAACTACAGATAAGTATAGGCAATGAAGGACATCAGAAGGTCTGTCGAGTATACGATGTAATAAGCTCGCATCTTTACAAAAGTCAGAGGGTCTTCCCTAAGTACTACGATGAAAGACTAGCTGGGGAAATAAGGAAGAAGGCTTCAACCTCAGTACAACGACCTAAAGAGGAAATGGTCGTGTGACAACAGTCTCAAAACAACATTGTATGCACTCCCTAAGAAAGTGACACCTACAATGGCTAATGAACAAGGAGTAAAATCAGAAGTGATATTCAAGATCATATGAGTTGTATGGAATTTCAATATATATGGGCACTAAGATAAGCTAAGTATGGACATAACAAGGGGAAGGAAGACCAGGAAAAGTAATAGCTTATGTGAAAGAAAGCTAAGGTGGAACAAATGAATTATTCGATCAATGATCCAGAGTTAGTACGTTATGGATACACTCAAGATTTTGGAGCATTATCCAGGCAGCATATTTGTTGACAATCATACGGCCATAGAAGACTCCGGTATAAGTTTAAAGAAAGAATTAAGCCCATGGCATAGACAAAGGATTGAATTGTTAGAAGATTGTATCATGGATATTCCATAACGCCCATGAAAGGCTAAGGTAATAACTAATACCATGAGCCACAGATCGGAAGATAGCTTAAGCCTACATAAAGGCTGATCAGAAGGAAGAGGAAACTAAAGAATTACATCACCTAAGTAAATCAGGAGTCTGATTATTGGACCTAGAAAAATTATAGAAGTTGTGCTGGAAAACATGATAGAATCACTCTTAATATCAGATATTTAAGAGAAATAACACAACAATCATAATCTATAATGGCTCTACAAGAAAGCCAGTTAAAAGAAGTACCAGCCTCATAAGAAGTCAGCACGAAGCTCCCATCGAATTGTGTATATACCAGAGGTGTGAATATATTAATAAGAGCTTCAAGTTATGGACGTGAATTACACCTAGGTGGAAGGGAGGTCACGAAAGAGATAGAAGATACGATGCGAGATTTTAAGGTAAATAAGGTAAAAGTGAACCACGTACGAGATACTCAAAGGCAGAAGATCGTGAATAGTCCATACTTTGGATAAAAGGCTATAAGCACAGGGATCCAATAACCGAGAATGATAGCGGCATGTCTTCCAGCCTATGATGTCTAAGTACTGAGAGATCTAGTTAAGAGAACAGAGAAAAGTTGGAGATGATGTGATGTCTTGCTTCACGTTCCAGAATAACATAAGGAAATATATGGTGCAAGCAAGTTGAAGGAAAGTTTATAAATGGATATGTATAGGTTGCAAGCTAATGGTAGATTGACAAAGTTTTAAGAAAACATAAGTAAAGATGAGGAAAGGCAAATGAAAAAGTGACGAGAATGGATAAGTCTTTAGGATTAAGCCCATGAATACCAGAAGAGCAGACAATTTCTCTATGTTATACAAAGCTCACTATATCCCTAATGAACTCAAAAGAGTCAAAGATTAATAGCATTTAGAAGGAATGAAATGCTGACCTGGGAATAAAATGAGGGTATAATTGAGGCAGATAAAGGATGATGTTTGGGCCTTCGTTTGAATAAAGATTTGAAGAAATGGATTCATGAATTGTACGGGATTAATTTACCCACATAAGGTAAATAAATAATGGATGGACAAAAGTCGCAAAGTATGAGATGAGATTAGGCAGTCATTCTTAAGATGAACAGTAATGAGGGAGCATTAAAGGACATAGATTTATACATATAGGATAAGCAACGAGAGTAATCTGGAGTTTGGTAGCAGACCTCAGTAATGATAAATTAAAGTAAGAGTTATGGCAGTAAATTCATACGGATGGCTAAACGAACCTATGCGATGAGATATAGCAATATTCGTGAATTCAACAAAGTACCGAGCGAAGAACTTCAGTATACTCATAAATGTCCAAAGGGACATCTTATCAAGCTCTACATGTGAAGCCTAGAGATTAGACACACTTACAAGATTAAAACTATACAGGTTGCATGATGAAAGGTAGCAACAGTTACGAGATTGGAAGGATTCCGACTACAAGTTGTGGAGTGAGAAGGAGGCCTAAGGAGGGATGCCCTAGACTTTGGACCTATTCACAGAACAGTCGCCTAGATGGCAAGGAAAATTCTAAAGTATTCGGAAGATATAAGTTAAGAAAATGATAAGTGCATGGGTCAACATTCGAGAACAAATTTTCCAAAGGGGGGAATGATTTTACACCCCACAATATTACGTCAATATTACGTCCCGCAATTTTACATTACGGTGATCTTACGCTTCGTAGTGATAAGTTACGACGATGTTGTACCCTGCAGTAATGTACGTTTTGTCATAAGGTAATTGACATCACTCCAAGGAAAATATTATTTGGTGATAATAAGGATTATAAGTGATGAGTAAATTCGTGAAGGTAAGAGGGTAAGTAATATCGAAGAAAATGAATTTTTGTCAACGTTTGGCATGTTGGGGTAAAATATGGCCCGAGCTAAAATACTCGGTATTTATGGACTAGTGTCATACAAGGTACTGCATGACCACGATGAAATGATATATGAGGTGTGTTAACGGGAGTAGTATTTTAAGTAATTTGAGATAATTCTTAATTATGTGGGTAATTGATTAATTACCGGGTAGCGGGATGTTACCTAATTAAATTAATTAAAATACTTTGGATACAGATTGAAAGAGTGATTTGGCAGCAACACATCTTATATTTGATGACTCTTAATGTACTTTGTAAAGGTGGCAATATTTGGAGTGATAACTACACTATATCAGGTGGATGGAAAGCCACAAAAAAGGGTGTTTACACCTTCAGTGATTGAGCTCTCGTTTGAAATTGGCAGATAATATGTTTCTTTATGAACATTCATTTTACACAAGGCTAAGTAAAGGTGGAGATGAGAAGCTAAATGTGTTTCACTTCCCACCACTTGTAGCTCCCATCAAATGCATTGTTTTCCACTAGTACAAAATCAACAATATGAAGAAGTTGCCAAGTTAATCTCAAGGTCTTTGACCACTACTGGAATCTCACATAAGATTGATATAACTTAGAAAATAGGAAAAATCTATGACATCATTGGAAGGAATCTTGGTAAGCCGTAAAAGTCTCAAATTCAAAGTATATGAGATGGAAAACGTGATTGCTTCAGCAAGGGAATTCACGTGAAGCTACACTGTGTAATTGTAACGGGATTTTGTGATTCTAAGAAAGCACGGTACAACCTTTCCCAAGAATATTATACGGATTTTTCCCTACTCCGGGTATGTTAAGGCTATCCCTTCTTTATTTTGGCATGGTCCAAATTATACTGAAGAAACGAGCAAATACACAATTGCTATAAATTAATCTATTCATAGAAATACTAGGAGTGTCTATATTCTTGATTCCCCATGAGAATTATTATTATATTCTGTTCATAGGTCCCGAAAATATGTATGTTGGTAAAGTTTGTTTCATGATATTAATCAGAGGCATAATGGCCTTATGACGTACCGAGAGATTTTATTGACACATTTCATATGCATTTCATGCATTTACATATGCACATTGACCCATGACCATATGGAGTTATATACGCGTATATATGTAAATATATGTATATGGGATATGGGAAAAGGTTACGGCGTTATATACGCACCACCACCTGATCAGTTGGTATATGATGATGATGTTACCCACAGTGGCTGAAATATGGTTCAAACGGCGTTATATACGCGTATATATGTATGTATATTCAAACGGCATTGTATACGCATATATATGTATGTATGTATATGTATATGGGATATGGGAAAGGTTATGGCGTTATATACGCACCACCGCATGATCAGCTGGTATACGATGATGATTTTGTCCACAGTGGCCGATATGATATGATGAGATGCCCTCAGAGGCTGATGATGTTATGAAACATGTACCTATGCATGACATGACATTCATACACATATGCATGACGCTAAAAGTAATTTATGACTTACAAAGTTATTCAGGCTTACAAGTTGAGTCATGTACTCTATATTTCTTCCATGTCTCTTATGTACTTATTTATGTGCCTTACATACTTGGTACATTATTCGTACTGACGTCCCTTTTGCATGGGGACGCTGCATTTCATGCTCGCAGGTCCCGATAGACAAGTCGAGAGCCCTCCAATTAGGCTATCAGCTCAGCGGAAGATATTGGTGCGCTCCATTTGCTTCGGAGTCGCTTGTTTGGTTAGTATGATTTAGACATGTAATGTTTGGTATGGCGGGACTTTGTCCCGACCTTTACGACATTTATGTACTCTTATAGGCTTGTAGACATATGTCGTGTACGTGAAATATTGTACGGCCTTGTCGGCCTATGTTTTGAGTTTATAAATGATTATGTTAGCCTATTAGGCTCGTATGTCACGTGTATATGATGATGTAATAAGAAAGATATATTAAGTTAGTACTCAGTTGAGTAAGGTACGGGTGCCCGTCGCGGCCCATCGATTTGGGTCGTGACATTCTTGACCTCATAGCTACCAAAAATCTGATTGATCATTAACTTGGAATCTCCAAAAACTTGTAATTGCAATTGTTTGATATCCACAACCATTTCAAGCCCAAGTATGAGCGCTTGATATTTAGCAACATTATTGTAGCACCGTTGTGTCAGAGTGAAAGAATAGGTCAAAACTTCTCCTTGAGAAGTGATAAACACTATTCCAACGCCAGCTCCTTCACGATGTGCAGCGCCATCAAAATACATCTTCCAAGGAGGCTGATTTTCTATGACCATTGCATCTTCATCAGGAAATTCATGAGACAACTCCCAATCATCTGGAATCGGATGGTCAGCTAGGAAGTCTGTTAATGCTTGTCCTTTTACTGCCTTTTTAGGAACATACACAATTTTAAATTATTGAAATTGGAGGTACTGCCTCGCTAATCGATCACTTAGGACTGGTTTAGACATGACAAACTTGATAGGGTTCGCCTTGAGACGAGTCACACAACGTGAGCTTGGAAGTAATGTTTCAGCTTCTGAATAGAGAAGACAAGTGCCAAACATAACTTCTCAATAGGCGAATACTTGAGCTCATTTAGCGTCATCATCCTACTCAAGTAATAAAGCACATTTTCTTTTCCTTCGTCATTTTCTTGAGCGAGAAGCACTCCTACTGACCTTTCATACGTTGAAATGTATAATATTAATCCAGGTATGGGGGATTCCAGTAATGGAGGTTTCATCAGATAAGACTTAATGTTTTCAAAAGCATTTCTGCAAGCTTAGTCCCATTCAAAAGGAACCCCTTTCTTCATGAGGTGACTAAATGGTTGGCATCTTCCAGCGAGATTCGAAATAAATCTTCTAAGATATGCCAAATTACCCTGCAAGCTTTTTAATTCATGAATATCTTTAGGCTCGGGCATTTTCAAGATAGCATCCACCTTAGCTTGATCAATTTCGATACCTCGATGTCGAACAATAAGACTGAGGAACTTCCCAGAAGTAACTCCAAAATCGCACTTCAAAGGGTTCATTCTGAGTTGGTATCTCCAAAGCCGTTCAAATACCATCCTCAAATCTTGAAAGTGATCATCGTTCTTCCTTGACTTTACCACCAAGTCATCAACATAACACTCCACGTTTTTATGAAGCATGTCATCAAAAATATTTTGCATGGAACGTTGATATGTAGCACCAGCATTCTTCAAACCAAAAGGCATTATCTTGTAGCAGTATATACCTTTAGGGGTGCGAAAGGTAGTAAGTTCTTCGTCCTTCGGTGCCATGCGAATTTGATTATATCCAGATGAACCATCCATGAAAGAAATCGTCTCGTATCCAGTTGTTGCATATATCATGAGCTCAGGGATAGGAAGAGGAAATTCATCCTTAGGAAAAGAATTGTTTAGGTCCCTAAAGTCAACACAAACTCGAATTTGGCCATTCTTCTTTCTTACAGGGACGATGCTTGAAATCCAAGTAGGATATTTAACTTCACAAACAAAACCAGCCTCAATGAGCTTGTTAACTTCAGTTTCAATCAAGGGAACCAGTTCAGGTCTGAAGCGATGTTAAGCTTGCTTTATAGGACGAGCACCTCATTTGACAGCAAGATGATGAACAACCACCTTGGGGTCTAAACTTGGCATCTCTTTGTAGCTCCAAGAAATACGTCTTTGAACTCCTTAAGTAGCTCAATATATTTTCTCTCTTTATCACCAGTTAGAGAGGCACTTACATATGTGGGTTTTGGATCTTCAACTACTCCGAGATTGACTTCTTTTACTGCTTCAACTACCCCGAGATTGACTTCTTTTACTGCTTCAACTACTCCGATATTGACTACAAGCTGGCATATCTTAGAAGATTTATTTCAAATCTGGCTGGAAGATGCCAATCATTTAGTCGCCTCATGAAGAAAGGGGTTCCTTTTGAATGGGACTAAGCTTGCAGAAATGCTTTTGAAAGCATTAAGCCTTATCTGATGAAACCTCTAGTACCGGCAGCCCTCATACCTGGAAAGCCATTAATATTATACATTTCAGCACAGGAAAGGTCAGTAGGAGCGCTTCTGGCTCGAAGAAACAATGAAGGCATAGAAAATGCGCTTTATTACTTGAGCAGGATGATGACGCCAAATGAGCTCAAGTATTCACCTATTGAGAAGTTATGTTTGGCACTTTTCTTCTCTATTCATAAGTTGAAACATTACTTCCAAGATCACGTCGTGCGACTCATCTCAAGAGCGAATCCTATCAAGTTTGTCATGTCTAAACCAGTCCTAAGTGATCGATTAGCAAGGTGGTACCTCCAATTTCAAAATTTTGAAATTGTGTAAGTTCCTCAAAAGGGAGTAGAAGGACAAGCATTAGCAGACTTCCTAGCTGACCATCCGATTCCAGATGATTGGCAGTTGTCTGATGAATTTCCTGATGAAGATGCAATGGTCATAGAAATTCAGCCTCCTTGGAAGATGTATTTTGATGGCGTTGCACATTGTGAAGGAGCTGGTGCTGGAATAGTGTTTATCACTTCTCAAGGAGAAGTTTTGCCCTATTCCTTCACTCTGACACAAAGGTGCTCCAATAATGTTTTTTAGTATCAAGCGCTCATACTTGGGCTTGAAATAGTTGTGGATATCAAACAATTGCAACTACAAGTTTTTGGAGACTCCAAGTTAGTGACCAATCAGATTTTGGGTAGCTATGAGGTCAAGAAGTCATAGTTGGTGTCATATCACAAATACGCTCAAAGATTAGTAAGTTGGCTTGGACAAGTAACTATTCAACACGTGCCGAGAAAGGAAAATAAGAGAGCTAATGCATTAGCAGCCTTAGCTTCTACATTATCTTTGCCTGATCAGACACAAGTCGCTGTTTTCCAAAGATGGGTAGTTCCTCCACCAAATGACTATGAGGAAGAAGAAAGCAAAGTTGAGCATCTTGCTTCCGTTCTTGAGGTTGAAATTGAAGATTGGCGACAACCATTAATCGATTATCTTTGTTACGGGATATTACTAGAAAATCTTCGAAGGAAGACGGAAACCCAAAGGAGGGCCCCTTGTTTTCTTTATTACAAGAATACACTCTACAAACGATCATTTGATGGAGTGCTCCTACGTTGTTTGGGCACTGATGAATCCTTTCAAGCCTTGAAAGAAGCATACTCTGGAGTATGTGGTGCGCATCAATCTGGGCCAAAACTTCATTTCCACATAAAAAGAATGGGGTATTATTGGCCAGCCATGGTGAAATATTGTTGGATTACGCTCGAAGGTGTAAAGCTTGCCAATTCCATGCTAACTTAATACATCAACCACCAGAAGTTATAACAAGAAGCAAGCAGAGAGCTCGTGGATCAAACACCGCAGATTTCTCTACAAGCTACAAGTTCAAGCACTCAAGCTACGAGTTCAAGTGAAGATCAAGAACGAAGGCAAATCAAATACCAAGGCATTCGAGATCAAGTTACTTGTTCGTGATCAAATCTAAATCCAAGTTCAAGAAGGAGATTCAAGATTAAGTCTTACAAGCCCTTGAATCAAATCAAAGTCAATCTCACCAAGATACTTTACATTCTTGAAGAATCAGAGGAGTATCATAGAGATTGTAACACTCATTACTTATTGAAATCAAATACTACATTCGTTACGCAATTTTCCTGTCTTGATTATTTATTTTTCTTGATGCGAAAATTTGTTGTTACAAATTTCTGGTAAACACCGCAGATTTATCGTGGATCATCAAACGACTTTGCGTAACAAATGTAGTATTTGATTTCAATGAGTATTACAATCTCTATGATACTCCTCTGATTCTTCAAGAATGTAAATTATCTTGGTGAGCTTGACTTTGATTTGATTCAAGGGCTTGTAAAGCTTAATCTTGAATCTCCTTCTTGAACTTGGATTTGGATTTGATCACGAACAAGTAACTTGATCTCGAACGCCTTGGTAAAGGGCTTATCATCAGCGACTATCTTTTTTTCAACCCCATCTTCACAGTACTTCAAGCATTGATGATAGGTGGACGAGACCACTTTGTTCTCGCGTATCCATGGCCTTCCTAACAAGATATTATATGAGGTCTTTCAATTGATCACGTGCATCCATGCACTCGAATGCAAATCTCCCATATTTATTTCCAATTTGATAGCCCCTATAGCTCTTTTCCCCCCTTGATTGAACCCTAAATCATCAAACGACTTTCAGTAGTTCATCCATCGGTATACCAAGCTCTCTGACAGTACGAATTGGGAGAATATTGACGCCAGATCCATCATCAATTAAAATTATACTTATTCTCTGCTCACGCACAAATCCGACCATAAATAGAGGACGATTATGGGGTGTTCACCAAGCAAAAGATCATCATTAGTAAATGTGATTTTTGCATCACAAGTGTCCACTTCTTCAGAGATCTGCTTAGTGAGTTTTTCAAACAAGGGAGGTGGCAGCAATGATGCCTCTTCCTTCTTTGTCTCTTCTTCCTCTACCTTACAACATGAGGCCTTGATATCTTCACAGGAAGCTTTCATGCGTAACCAACTTGGTAGGAATTCATCCAATGTCACTGGACGACATATAGCGATTCTCCTCCATTTTCGTTTTCTTCCAATTCTTATTTATCATTTTCTTCTTGGGTCTTTTCACCATTTTCCCTCTAGTCAACTACTTATTTGATTCCCTTCGTGAATTTTTCTTGCAGTGTCTCCGTCGAGTCACAAGAGCCCAATCTTCATCGTCATTTTGACCATCACATGATTCACCTTACTCTTGAGATCTTTCCTCCATTGTTACTTCACTCACTATAGGGAGAAGCAATGTTTTGCTCACATCGATAGGTTCAAAGTCACCAAATTAATCATATTTGGTGATGATGAAATTTGGACGTCATCACATTCATGTACTTCGACAAAATTGCAAAGGAAAACGGGATCATGTGAACCAAAAATGACAGAGACTTGATTCGAACTTTCCTTCTCATCCTCTAGCAAGATTTTTCCTTCAGCGGCCAATTCCATGACTTTCTCCTTGAAGATAAAGCACTTCTCAATAGGGTGGCCAATCAACTGATGGTACTTGCAATAATTTGGATCATTAGTCCTTCCAACTTCGTCTGGCCGCTTCATTTCAGGTAACTCAATGAGTTTCAACCAAGGAGTTCCTCAAAAATTGTTGGAACATCATAGTCCAAGAATGGATATTCTTTCGCTTGCATTTCCTTCAGAGTTAATTTTCGGCCAACTTTATCCTGTAAGGACGTTGTCTTCACACTTTGCTTCTTACTCATTTTTGTAGTGACCTTTAATGGTGAGGCATTGACATTCATTGATTCCTTGCTCTCAGACTTCGGCAAAAACTTGCCTAATTTCTTTGTTTCTTGTTTATCCTTCACTTTGCGAGGTTCATAAACTGGTGGCCCTTGATTTCCACTAGAAGCCATGCTTAACTCCATATCATTGGCACGTGTAGCCAATTCTTCAAAAGACTTAGGCTTGATACCATGTAGAATGTAGCGAAGTCCCCAATGCATTCCTTGGATACACATTTCTATTCCAGAGGCTTCATTAAGTATTTCTTGGAAGTTGAGGCTTGCATTCCTCCATCGATTTATGAAATCAACAACTGGTTCATCCTTCCATTGACGTGTGTTTGTGAGTTCAAACATGCTTACGGTTCGCCTTGTGCTATAGATGCGGTTGAGAAATTCATGTTCAAGTTGCTCCCATCTATCGAGAAACCAGCCTCGAGATCAGTGTACCAATCAAAAGCATTTTCTTTTAAGGAGCGGACAAACTTCTTGACAAGATAATCTCCATAGGTTCCAGCATTATTGTGAATACCTAATTTTCGCACCATTTAAATACTCCTAAAGTTGTTAGTGTCAATTAT
>ML406581.1:0-50935 GCA_005239525.1 Nicotiana knightiana | reverse complement strand
CTAACGCTAATAAACGAACAAAGATTCAAGCAAAACTCAAATAAATATATTTCTTATATTTTTGAGAATAACTTCAAGGAAGATTAACAAATTAACTAAGCAAGGAGATGCCAAAACAAGCTAATAAAGGTGTCAACATAGTAAACTAAAGAAATTAGATTCACATCTACAGCATGCTCACCTAAAATAAATTAAAGACTTTTAAGTGCAATAAGGTGAGAAATGGACATCTGAACAACTAGACAACAATAAGTAGAGAGTTATCTTCTAAAAGCCAAAACTACTGCATATTTACATATTTTTATACGTAGGTACAACATTTATTCTTAAGCGAAGAGCAAGTACATCATGCTTCAGCCATCCGGACAACTTTGAATCTTCTTATTACTATAAAAAAAAATCTGCAATACAAAGGCGCAGGAATTACCTGGTTCGCAGAATAAAAAGATAGCCGTGAGATTAGCAGAAACAGCAGCAAAGTAGCAGAAAAACAGCAATGAAAATGAGCAAAATAGCAGCAAATTTGTATCCAAACAACCCCAAAACCTTAGAGAAGAAGCCCAGAATCAACTCTAAAAGACTTTTTTTTTAAAGGGTTTTCACTCTAAGAAGCACTCATGAAGCTCACAATTTCAGCTTGGTTTCTTTAAGTTCAGTTGCTGGTTTTTACTCTCAAAGTTTGTGTTTTTTTAGTGTGTAAAAAAGTTCAGCAATTGTGTAGTAGATTGTGTCTTCAAGCCACTCTCAAGATGTGTGTTCAAGTGTGAAAGAATGAACTCTTTAAGTAGGAAAAATAAGTCCTTTTGGACAGATTTTAGTTCACCAAAAATCTGTCCAAAAGGACTAACTTTTGTGTGCCAAAACAGTCCAATTTTCACCAAATTCTGACACAAAACATAGCAGTTGCATTTCCAGCATGCTTAAATAGTAAAATACCCAACAAACATGTAATTTAAACTCAAGTATTCAACTATTATCTACACATGACTGAAATTCATCGTATATACTCAAAATTAAACCAACTAACAACCAGCAAAACAGAAACAGACTTATATGTAATCGACCTAAATATTCAAACAAACTAAACTAACGACAATCGACTTATGAGAACTAACGGTAGACGATTGGAATCAGCAAACACTACCTGAAATACAACATTGATAAGCTATTGAACAACGATTAATAGAAACCTAAACAATCAACTAAGTACATGATTCGAAAATATTAAGCGACTAATATTGATGATAGAAGCTAACACGAACTAACAATCACGGATTAACAAACAAATGAAAAACAGAAAATTAAACTAAAACCTAAACTTAATAAAATAAAAAAAGAAATTACGAAAAAGAAATGGGAAAAGATTGGGGTGCGAGCTTATACCAAATTCTGGTACGTTCGACGTCGAATTGACAACGAGACGATGCCGAGGATGCCAAGTGGTGGTTGTCCGACCCTGAGGCGCATGTTTCTTTTTGGAAGACGCTAAACCAATAGAGTCCGGCACCTTGCCAAAAGGAAAAAAGTGCCTTTGGTCGAAAAAGAAAAAGAAACAAAATAGATGGAGAAGCAGCAACGGCTGAGGCGGCGGGCAGTGGAGGTGGCTGGAGGTGGCTGGCCGGCGGCAGAGGCGGCGACAGTGGGGTAAGGTTAGGGATTGAGGGTGAAACTAAGGTCAAAAGGTATTCCTCAAAAAGATATACTTGTTTATGCTTGTATCTTAGGGTAAAGGTGGGTCAACCTTGATAAATTTCAAAAAGAAGAGAAGGCTAGGGTGTCGGATTTAGGTAGATCTAAGGAGATTGAGAGGGGTTATGGGGATTTGGGGTTCGGATTCATGGAGAGGAGATTGATATGAGTGGGGGTAAAGTTTTGGTGGTGTTTAGACGGCGGCAGGCGGTGGTGCTGCCATGGAGAGAGGCGTGCGCGGCAGAGGATGAGTGGGAGAGAAGAGAGAGGCTCTAGGGTTTGTGTAATGGCAAAAATCTGATCTTAAAAGGCTTTTATATGCCAAGTGAAATTAAATCTAGACCTTTGGATCAAGAATAAGGAAGGACTCAGATTGAGTCTTGGTTTCACTTGATGAAACGATGTAGTTTTATCATGAAACGACGTAGTTTCATCATGAAACTACGCCGTTTTGAACCAAGGCTTGGCCAACCCTCAATTGGACTGGGTATGGACGAATTGGGCTCAATTTTTGGGCAAATTTGGCTCAATTTTAATTGAAAATACAATAGCCCAAATTCTTAACCCCTAATTATTTTATTTAGTCCTAAAGAAGGCATACAAGTAAAAGAAAAATCTTTTTGGTGTATATAATTTAAAGATACAAAACTAAAATATACAAATGAAAGGTAAAAAATATTTTTGGTATTTTTAATAAAGGAATACAAATAAAAGTGCACAAATAATTAAAATTATCCAAATACTAGTATTAAAAGAATGCAAAAATTAGGTATTCACAGCTGCACCTCTTTGCTCGAGAACATGAAGAGTTTTCGTGCAAGGAAAAGTGAATCCATGACTAATTTTTGCTCACACATCACTACGATGAAGCATTTTGAAAAAGGTGACCGAACCTGGCTTCCGAGGTTGCCTACATATCCTTGGCTATAAAGGAATCAGGTCAGTGTAGTTCTGGGAAAGTTTGGTAGCTGGACTACCGGACACTGGATTAAGACTGCTGTTGTTGTTGCTGTTGCTGTTGCTGTTACTGTTGCTTGCTTCTTACATTAAAAAAAAAAAAAGAACTACATATGTCTGAAAACTACGAGTTACAAATTTCCTATCTATGTGCCTTATGGAGTCAAATCTTGATTTTTGACTTGCTCGCTTGTGTCGACCTTAGATTGGATCTTGATGCTCTTTGAAGAAAAGATTGTGACTCAATCTCGATTGCTTGCTTTCTGGATCAGAATTTGAGAAGAGGAATCTTGAGAAGCTGGGTTGCTGACATATTGTCAATGCTAACTCCAACCATCTTCTGAACGAAAGACTTCTTTCTTCTTATGAGACACTGAAACCGCAAGATTTAACCGTCACATGTGCTCTACGGCGGGGCCTGAAAGCCATCAAAGACGAACAAAACGAACAAAAAATTTATGCCCCAGTTTAAACTAGGAAAATTTTGTGAGTTATCAGAGAAAGTTATAAAAT
The DNA here is from genome assembly GCA_005239525.1 of Nicotiana knightiana. Taxonomy (NCBI): domain Eukaryota; kingdom Viridiplantae; phylum Streptophyta; class Magnoliopsida; order Solanales; family Solanaceae; genus Nicotiana; species Nicotiana knightiana. The sequence goes on along the minus strand of ML406581.1, from coordinate 47,776 downwards.
ATCTAATTTATTGAAAGGCACACGGAAATAGTAGGTGAAATGATTCTACCTGGGTTAAGCTATGTAAAATGACCTGAGCGAAGAGTACTTCTACCCAGAACTATGAGCTGGATCCCCCTAGGCGAAATAGTTCTACCCGAGTTAAGCTACGTAAAACACACTGAGCGAAGAGTACTTCTACCCGGAACTACGAGCTGGATCCCCGTAGGTGAAATAGTTCTACCTGGGTTAGGCTACTAAACTAGGAGGTATGAATAGTAGTGATGCATGCTAAAAAGAAAAATGGATATTTTAAGGAGCTTACGTTGGGTGACATTCGTCCTTTAAGAATCGCCATTCTGCACTACTTTGTTCCTGCTTCAAACAAAGAAAAATTTATGAGTTTTCAAAGTGGGGGTTGGTTTGCGGCCTTGATGCCCTATTGTGGTTTGACTTCACGGCCTCTCCGCAGCTGAAGAACTGATTCAATTAGTATGGTACCGAGATGCTCGGCTAATCTGTATCATTTTCTGGAGACCTTGGCTTTCCAATGTTGCCCCGAACTGTTTCATACCCGGACGTCCTTGGTATCGCGACCTTTGTCTCTGAGGCAATGCAATTTTCTTTAAAAATCAAACTCAGTTGTCTTGCACCTAGTACCTGTTTGTGTCTGCAGTGCTTATCAACTTTTCTCATGAAGAGGTCTTGCTTAGGCAACCTTTTCAGTTTCTTTGGGACACTTTGTTCGCCTTGTCAAATGAGATCACAGACGGATTCGTGCCTTCGTCAATGCCGTATATGCCCAAATTGTGCTCGATATTACGGGGAAACTGTAGCCAGTTTTGCAGCCATTTGTTTTCTTCGCCTTTGACGAAAGATTAGACCGAAAGGGACTCAAAGAAAATTATGGGTAAAAATATAAGAATACTTGAAGGTGCAAAAGAATTGTGCTTAAACAAAAGGCGTCCATTTTGTGGTAAAGAACAGGGAGACCTATCTGGAAGTATGTGCCGACTTCAATAAATCATGACATGCATTTTGAACTAGACGCCTGATCCGTCTGAGCTGTCTAATTCTCAAGATCCATCGCAAAGGTTCATCTTGAAACTGTCTTGGATGGCTCATGCCGGGGTATCAAAGACCCTCATTCGGCTAGTAGCTCCCTTTGCGGGTTTTCGCTAACTGATCTCTCTCATTTCTTTACTCACTGTCTCCCTATGGTGCCCATTTGGATTTTCACCAATAAGACTCTCATTTCTCTGTTTGTTATTGCCTTACAATGACTATTTGGGTTTTCACCAATAAGACTCTCTCATTTCTCTGCTCACTGTCGCCTTACAGTGCCCATTTGGTTTTTCACCAATAAGACTCTCTCATTTCCTTTAGCTTCTACTTGGTGTGGAAGAATGCATTTCAGAACGAGTTGGCCCACCTCGAAGTGCCTTGGACGCACTTTCTTGTTGTAAGCGCGTGCCATTCTTTGTTGGTATAACTGGCCAAAGCATACTACTGCTATTTGGTTTTCATCAATCAGCATTAGTTTTTCTAATCGGGTCTTTACCCATTCTGTATCTTCAATCTCCGACTCTGCAATGACTCGAAGAGAGGGAATTTCGACTTCAGCAGGTATTAAAACTTATGTTCCATATACCAACAGATAAGGAGTTGCACCAACAGATGTGCGAGCAGTTGTGTGGTATCCCAAAAGAGCAAAAGAAAACTTTTCATGCCATTGTCTGGAACTTTGGGTCATCTTCCTAAGAATCTTCTTGATGTTCTTGTTCGCCGCTTCAACGGCTCCATTGGCTTTTGGCCGGTAAGGGGTAGAATGGAGATGCATAATTTTAAATTTCTCGCATACCTCCTTCATCAAATTACTATTTAGATTGGCTGCATTGTCAGTGATAATGGTCTTTGGGATACCATGGTAAGCCAATAATACCCTGCCCGTAGAATCTTCTTTGCCAAAACATATCCATTCATGTGTGGTCCACATACCCCTAAATGCACTTCATTCATGATCCGCTCAGCTTCTATGGCATCTATGCATCTCAACAAGTTCAAATCTGGGGTCCTTTTGTACAAAATTTCCCCATTCAGGAAGAAACCGCCGGCGAGCCGCCTTATAGTTCTTTTTTGATCTGCCTTGGCATGCTCTGGGTATTCCCTTGTTTTCAGGAATCGTTTTATGTCATGATACCATGGTTCACCATCTGGTTCTGTCTCAATAGTATTGCAATAACCATGTTGATTCCGAACTTGGATTTATAACGGATCAATATGAGTGTTACCTGGATAAGGGATCATCGAGGCTAAGGTAGCCAAGGCATCGGCTAGTTCGTTGTGAAACCTGGGAATGTACCTGAACTCAATGGATTTGAATCTTTTGCTCAGGTCTTGCACACATTGTCTGTATGGAATAAGCTTGATGTCTCGAGTCTCCCATTCGCCTTGGGCTTGCCGGATAAGCAAATCAGAATCTCCCATAACCAATAGTTCATGCACCTCCAGATCGAGGGCCATTTTCAGACCCATGATACAAGCTTCGTATTCTGCCGTATTATTGGTACAAAAGAAACGGAGTCGGGCCATTGCAGGGTAATGTTTTCCGATAGGCGAGATGAGGATTGCCCCGATCCCAACTTCTTTCATGTTGACAGCCCCATCAAAATACATTTTCCATACATGGATGGTGTCCGGAACTAATTCCTCTATTGAGTTGACCTCTTCGTCTGGGAAGTATGTGCTCAGTGGCTTGTAATCATCATCAACTGGATTCTCTGCCAAATGATCTGCCAAAGCTTGTGCTTTCATTGCGGTGCGAGTGACATAGACAATGTCGAACTCTGTAAGCAGAATCTGCCATTTTGTGAGCCTGCCAGTGGGCATTGGCTTTTGAAAGATGTATTTCAAAGGATCCATTCTGGATATGAGGTAAGTGGTGTAGGCTAGGAGATAATGCCTCAACTTCTAAGCAACCCAAGTCAAGGCACAACACGTCATTTCTAAGAGGGTGTACTTAACCTCATAATCGGTGAACTTCTTGCTCAAATAATAGATTGCTTGTTCTTTTTTGCATGTTGCATCATGTTGCCGCAGAACGCATCCAAAGGAATATTCCATCACCAATAGATATAAAAACAATGGCCTACCAGGTTCAGGTGGGACCAGTACAGAGGGTTTTGACATATAGTCTTTGATCCTATCAAAAGCTTTTTGGGAATCGTCCGTCCACTTGATAGCAGCATCCTTTTTCAGCAGCTTAAAGATGGGCTCGCACGCGGTTGTGAGCTGAGAAATGAACCTACTAATGTAGTTCAACCTCCCGATCAAACTCATGACTTCCTTTTTATTCTTCGGGGGTGGAAAATCTCGAATGGACTTTATCTTATATGGATCCAATTCGATGCCTCTCCGGCTGACTATGAAACCAAGGAGCTTCCCATATGGAACCCCAAATGCACACTTGGTTGGGTTAAGCTTAAGGTCGTACCTTCGAAGTCGTTCGAAGAACTTTTTCAAATCGCGCACGTGATCAGCTTGTGTCTTTGATTTTATGATGATATCATCGACATATACTTCTATCTATTTGTGCATCATGTCATGGAAATGGTGGTCATGTCCCTCATGTAAGTTGCCCCTGCATTCTTCAAACCGAATGGCATGACCCTGTAACAATAAGTACCCCATGGAGTGGTGAAAGCGGTCTTTTCTGCGTCATCCTCATCCATTAGAATCTGGTGGTACCCAGCATAGCAATCCACGGACGATTGTATCTCATGCTTTGCGCAATTATCTACAAGAATGTGGATGTTTGGCAAAGGAAATTTATCCTTCGGACTTGCTTTGTTCAGGTCCCTGTAGTCAAATGAGATCACAGAGGTCCTTGGTATCGCGACCTTTGTCTCCAAGGCAATGCAATTTTCTTTAAAAATGAAACTTAGTTGTCTTACACCTAGTACCGATTTGTGTCTGCAGTGCTTATCAACTTTTCTCATGAAGAGATCTTGCTTAACCTTTTCAGTTTCTTTGGGACACTTCGTTCGCCTTGTCAAATGAGATCACAGACGGATTCGTGCCTTCGTCAATGCCGTATATGCCCCAAATTGTGCTCGATATTACGGGGAAACTGTAGTAGTTTTGCAGCCATTTGTTTTCTTCGCTTTTGACGAAAGATTAGACCGAAAGGGACTCAAAGAAAATTATGGGTAAAAATAGAAGAATACTTGAAGGTGCAAAAGAACTGTGCTTAAACAAAAGGCGTCCTTTTCGGGGAAAAGAACAAGGAGACTTATCTGGAAGTATGTGCCGACTTCAATGAATCATGACATGCATTTTGGACTGGACGCCTGATCCGTCTGAGCTGTCTAATTCTCAAGATCCGTCGCAAAGGTTCATCTTGAAACTGTCTTGGTCGTGCTCATGCCGGGATATCGAAGACCCTCATTCGTCTAGTAGTTGTCACGACCCAAACCGATGGGCCGCGATGGGCACCCGATACCTTACTCGACCGAGTACCAACATAACGTATCATTCTTATTACATCATCATATACACGTGACATACGGGCCTAATAGGCCAACATAATCATTTATAAACTCAAAACATAGGCCGACAAGGCCGTACAATCTTTCACGTATACGACATATGTCTACAATCCTCTAAGTGTTCATAAATGTCATAAAGATCGGGATAGAGTCCCACCATACCAAACAATACCTGTCTAAATCATACTAACCAAACAAGCGACTATGAAGCAAATGGAGCGCACCAACATCTTCCGCTGAGCTGATAGCCTACTTGGAGGGCTCTTGACCTGTCTATCGGGACCTGCGGGCATGAAACGTAGCGTCCCCAGGCAAAGGGGACGTCAGTACGAATAATGTACTGAGTATGTAAGGCACATAAATAAATACATAAGACACATGGAAAAAATATAGAGTAGTTGACTCAACCTATATGTATGGATAACTCTGTAAATAATAAATCACTTTTAGCATCATGCATATGCGTATGAATGTCATGTCGTGCATAGGTATATGTTTCATAACATCATCAGCCTCTGAGGGTATCCCGTCATATCATATCGACCACTGTGGGCAAAATCATCATCGTTTACCAGCTGATCAGATGGTGGTGCGTATATAACGCCATAACCTTTTCACATATCCCATATACATATATTTACATATATACTCGTATATAACGCCATCTGGTCATGGGTCAATGTGCATATGTAAATGCATGAAATGCATATGAAATACGTCAAGAAAATCTCTCAGTACGTCATAAGGTCATTATGCCTCTGATTAATATCATGAAATAAACTTTACCAACATACGTATTTTCGAGACCCCTGAACAGAAGATAATAATAATTCACATGGGGAACCAAGAATATAGACACCCCTAGTATTTCTATGAATAGAGTAATTTATGGAAATCATGAGTTTGCTCGTTTCTTCCGTATAATTTGGACCATGCCAAAAGAAAGAAGGGATAGCCTTAACATACCTGGACCGATTCTCTTGAAAATTCCTCTAACAAACGCCTTCTGTGATGAACACGTAACAGCGGATCGAAGTAGGGGAAAAATCCGTATGATATTCTTGAGAAGGATTGCATCGTACTCCCTTAGAATCCCAAAATCCCGTTACTATTACGTAGTATAACTTTGTATAAAATCTCACGTTTTTGAATTCTTGAAGATCCGTGAAAGCTCATGTTACTCAATTTTTGAAAGCTCACGTAATTGAATATGAAGCTCACGTTGAAATGAAGCCTACGTTGAAATTAAGCTCGCTTTGAAATGAAGCTCACGTTGAAATGAATCTCACTTTGAAATGAATCTCACGTTGAAATAAAGCTCACTTTGAAATGGAGTTCATGTTTCTTTAAGTTATAAATATGATCTTTAATATGACTTTTTGAATGTAAAGGTTGAAGGAGCTAATATGGATTACTAACATTGTTTCTCTTTTGAATTGAAAGACTTTGATATTCAAAGTCTTGGAAATGAAAGGAAGTGTTACCTTGTGACACCAAGGCAAGTAATGACTCTTAGTCATCTCTTGATAATGTGGCTAGCTGCCACGTGGGGATGGGGATGGGATATTTAATCTTTATCTATTTATTAGGTAATTAGGTAATGTCCCGTTACCCGGTAATTAACTAATTACCCGTATAATTAAAAATTATCTCAAATTACTTAAAATTTTATTTATTTAATATACTTTATACATTATACTACCGTGTTCATATGGTACCTTGCATGGTATTATTCCATAATTATCGGGTATTCTAGCTCAGGCAATATTTTATCCCAAAATGCCAAACTTCGACGAAATTCATTTTCTTTGATTCGTTTACCCTTTATCCTTCACGACACTTACTTATCGCTTGTTATAAATACCATAAATGCGTGCAACCTCAAGATTATCTTATTCTTGAGCTTCCATTAATTGATTTATGGTGCATTTTCATGTACGAAACATGGGGTGTAACATCATTCCCCCCTTTGGAACATACGTCCTCGAATGTTGACTGATGCAGTTATCATTCTCATAACCTATAGCTCTTGCAAATACTTTTTATTCTCTTTTCCATTTAGACAACTGTTCTTTGAAAAATCCAAAGGTCGGGGCATTCCCCCCTTTAAGCCTCTTTCTCACACCACGACTTGTAGTCAGAATCCTTCCATCTCGTAACTGTTGCTACCTTCTATCATGCATCCTGTACGACTCTAACTTTGTATGTGCGCCTATGCGACACTTCTCTCCTCTTTCCTCCAGCTCTTAGCCAATCTATAGGCCTCACTTTATGATCATATAAAAAATTATGTCAAGATGTCCCTCTGGGCGTCATTAGCTTTAATACATCTAAGTAGGCCATACTATACTGTAACTCTTACTTCGATTTAGTGTTACTGAGGTCTGCGACCAAACTTCAGGTTACTCTTGTTGCTTATCCTATATGCATAAAGCTAAGTCTTTTAATGCTTATTTATTACTTTTCATCTTAAGAATGACGGTCTAATCTCATCTCGTACTTTGTATCTTTTATCCATCCATTGCCGATTCAGCTCAATGTTGATCTACAATCTTCCATTGATAACTTGAAACTTCTTACATAATACATTTCCACTAGGGATTATGCTGCATCGAGGAATACTTGAAATGATTTTCCTGATCCACTTAGGGGCAATATTGTACTTCAATAATTGTATTTTACAGCATCCCAATGTGATTCACTTTAAAATTCCATACAATCCATGAAATCCTCTTCAAATCATTACTCAGTCGAAGGCCCAAACGTCATCCTTTATCTATCACAATCACACCCTCATTCCACTACTAGTGCAGCATTCCATTTTTTTTTTTTTTATAGATATTATAAGTCTTAGATTCCTTTGAATTCATTCAGGCTATACTGAACTTTCTATAATTTAGAGAAACCATTAAATCCCTTGTTTTCATGGTTTAATCCCGAGAACTTCTCCATTTATCGTCACCTTCTCATTCGCCCTTTCTTGTCATTATTCATGTCTTCCTAAAACCTTGTTGCTTTACCATACTTTAGCTTGCGACCTATACGTATCTATTTATACTATTCGCAGCTTTCCTTCAACTTGCTTGCACCATAAATTTCCTTGTGTTATTGTGGAACATCAAGCGAGACATCACATCGTCTCCAACTCTTCTTTATTCTCTTGACTATATCTCTCGGTACTTAGAAACCATAGCCTCCACTGACGATGCTGCTATAATTCCTGGATATTGAATCACATGCTTCTAGCCTTCTATCTGAAGCCTGGACTATTCACGATCTTCTGCCTTTGAGTATCTTGTACGTTGTTCACCTTTACCTTACTTACCTTAAAATCTCACATTGTATTTTCTATCTCTTTCATGACCTCCCTTCCACATAGGTATAATTCACGTCCATAACTTGAAGCTCTTATTAATATATTCACACCTCTGGTATATACACAATCCGGTGGGAGCTTTGTACTGACTTCTTATGAGGCTGGTACCACCTCTAGATGGCTTCCTTGTAGAGCCATTATAGATTATGGCTGTTGTGTTATTTCTCTTGGACATATGATATTAAGAGTGATTTTGTCATGTTCTCCAGCACAACTTCTATAAATTTTCTAGGTCCAATAATCAGACTCCGATTTACTTAGGTGGTGTAATTCTTTAGTTTCCTCTTCCTTATGATCAGCCCTTACGTAGGCTTAATCTATCTTCCGATCTATGGCTCATGGTATCAGTTATTACTTTAGCCTTTCATGGGCATTATGGAATATCCATGATACAATCTTCTAACAATTCAATTCTTTGTCTATGCCCTGGGCTTAATTCTTTCTTTTAACTTATATCAGAGTCTTTTATGGTTGTATGATTATCAACAAATATGTTGCCTGGATAATGTTCCGAATTTTTGAGTGTATCCATACGTACTAACTCTGGATCATTGATCAAATAATTCATTTGTTCCATCTTAGCTTTCTTTCAACATAAGCTATTACTTTTTCTGGTCTTCCTTTCCCCTTGTTGTTATCTCCATACTTAGCTTATCTTAATGCCCACACTTGCCATAGTTTTCATACAACTCATATGATCTCAAATATTAGTTTTAATACTTACTTCCCGTTCATTAGCCACGGTAGGTGCCACTTTCCTTTGAAATGCTTACAATGTTGTTCCAAGATTGTTGTTACATGACCATTTCCTCTTTAGGTCGTTGTACTTAGGATGAAGCCTTCTTTCTTATCTCCTCATCTAGTCTTTCGTTGTAGTACTTAGGGAGAACCCTTGACTCTCGTAAAGTTGTGAGCTTATTACGGATCTTTTCTGATGTCCTTACTTGCCTATACTTATCCGTAGTTACTTATCTCCACGCCCTTGTGCTGGTATGGTTGTTTCTGAACTGATATTTTGACTGCCTTCCCAGTGGCACTTTATTTTATCCCCGTAACACCCATACGCTGTCTTTAGCTACCCCAACTCTTGTTTGAATAAATCTCAAGTATTATAATGATATTCTTCTAGGCTGAACTCTCCATGTTGGGTTCTACTTTGTTTATCTCACACGACCTTATGACTCGTTTGTAACCTCCTGTTTATCCATAACTGGGATCTTCCTGACCAATTACTAACTACTCGTTGGACCATTCTCATATTAATATTCCTTGTAATTTTTCTTGGATTATTTCTTTTGTCTTAACTTAAGTCTCACACTAGCTCCTTATTTATTAATAACAGCTCGGGCAGGAACCTTTACTTCCTCTCCTTGACGTGGTGCTAACATAATATTCTTGAATCGTAGCGTATTTGTAAGATTTGGATAATTTCCATCTCATTCCTCTTTCATTTTATCGCATTCTCCCTTTACCATTCCATAGTCACTAGAACCACTTAATTCTGGCTTAATTCCACATTACTCCATATTTCCCCGTTTAGGGAAGTACTAAGAGTTGAAGCTACGATAACCTACCTATAGATGGTTTACCTTTTCATCATTAGCGTCTTCTCACATTACCGGTGACCCTTACTTGCCTTGTGGTAATCCTTTTGTACCAAGGATAATGAAATTCCTTAATCGCGAGGGTGACACTTAGCGTAACTGGCACATACAGTCTCTTAAGCTTAACTTTGCTCACATTGCTTGCTCTAGGGAAGCGTCTCCCCAAATGACTATTCTTTGTATTCATCGTGAATCTTCTTCTGTGGTCCCTTCTATTACCGCTGGAACGAAATCTGAAATTCTCATGAGGTCGAGTACTTCCAATCATTCAGTCCCTAACTCATATTTAGTTTATCTTATTTGCCAGTCCATACTGATTTCTGTTATTCTGGGGATTAACTCTTCCCTCTGGTAGTCACGTTGGAGTTACGAACTTATTTCTCGAAATGAGGATATAACCTTATGGCCTATACTCTTTCGTTGTCTTAAGGCCCATCACCTTTCATCTCTTACTTCATTTGACTATAGGTTATGTAACACTCTACCGTTTTCATCCATGTATCACACTTTATTCATAATGCTTCCTTATCTCTCTTTTCATTACTTTGCTAATATTTCTTCATATCCCTTTTCTTGTGAAAACTTCAATATAACATTCTTTCGCTTTTATCTTCCCTTTGCTCCATCCTATGGCCCTTTGGATTGCTCAACATCCTCGTTCTACTAAGGATGAGAGACACACTTAAGGTAATATTTATCCCATATAGGCTTTCAGTGCCTATCTTCTGAATGCTAGTATTCACATTTAATTGTAATATTCTAGGGTGCACCATCTGGGTGTCTCACAAGAAAATCTATTGGCACATTTGTAATACCCTTCGGAAATGCCAACAAAAGCAAACAATCCATTCACTATTTTGGGCCACTCTAACCCCATCCGGATCGTGATATCCCGTCCTCTTCTTAATCTACACCTGTTAGTCCCCATAGGGCATAACTGAAATGGGTGTGACCAACTGTACATACCCCTGTTACTATTGAATATAACTCAAAAAGCTCATGTTCCTCTGCCTCAATTATAAACGTTGTTAACCTTCATTAACTGGGTACCTCGTACCCTTTTCACCTTGCTCCTTTTACTTGTTGAAACTTGTATTTATCTTCTTAATCTCTCATTGTCCTTCACCATAATGATGGATAGGCGTTCTTTCCTTAAGGCTTCTTATTAAGAACCTTACACCTTTCAGTACACTCAAAACCTCACATTTACTTATCGTAGGCATCATACAAAAATTCAATCCCTCTGACTCAGCTTTTTCTCAACTATCTCTCTTTCCAACCTTCTTTCTGGATATAGGTATCGTCTTATTATAAATAGGATTTAGGAATTTGAATTCTTATGACGAAGCTCTACCACACGATCTAGAGTAAGAAGAAAGAGTGAAAATCTTAAATGTCTTGTAGCCTCCTGCTTATAGGTGTGGTGCACGACACACCCATAAACAAGACTCTACTAGACACGGCTTGTAGACTCCCTAGGACATAACTGCTCTGATACCACTTTTTTCACGACCCAAACCGATGGGCCGCGATGGGCACCCGATACCTTACTCGACCGAGTACCAACGTAACGTATCATTCTTATTACATCATCATATACATGTGACATACGGGCCTAATAGGCCAACATAATCATTTATAAACTCAAAACATAGGCCGACAAGGTCGTACAATCTTTCACGTATACGACATATGTCTACAAGCCTCTAAGAGTACATAAACATCATAAAGGTCGAGATAGAATCCCGCCATACCAAACAATACCCGTCTAAATCATACTAACCAAACAAGCGACTCCGAAGCAAATGGAGCGCACCAACACCTTCCGCTGAGCTGATAGCCTACTTGGAGGGCTCTCGACCTGTCTATCGGGACCTGCGGGCATGAAACGCAGCGTCCCCAGGCAAAAGGGACGTCAGTACGAATAATGTACTGAGTATGTAAGGCACATAAATAAATAATAAGAGACATGGAAAAGATATAGAGTAGTTGACTCAACCTATATGTCTGGATAACTCTGTAAATAATAAATCACTTTTAGCATCATGCATATGCGTATGAATGTCATGTTGTGCATAGGTATATGTTTCATAACATCATCAGCCTCTGAGGGCATCCCATCATATCATATCGGCCATTGTGGGCAAAATCATCATTATATACCAGTTGATCAGGTGGTGGTGCGTATATAACGACATAACCTTTTCCCATATCCCATATACATATATTTACATATATACGCGTATATAACACCATCTGGTCATAGGTCAATGTGCATATGTAAATGCATGAAATGCATATGAAATACGTCAAGAAAATCTCTCAGTACGTGATAAGGCCATTATGCCTCTGATTAATATCATGAAATAAACTTTACCAACATACGTATTTTCGAGACCCATGAACAGAAGATAATAATAATTCACATGGGGAACCAAGAATAGAGACACCCCTAGTATTTCTATGAATAGAGTAATTTATGGAAACCATGAGTTTGCTCGTTTCTTCCGTATAATTTGGACCATGCCAAAAGAAAGAAGGGATAGCCTTAACATACCTCGATCGATTCTCTTGAAAATTCCTCTAACAAACGCCTTTTGTGACGAACACGTAACAGCGGATCGAAGTAGGGGAAAAATCCGTATGATATTCTTGAGAAGGATTGCATCGTACTCCCTTAGAATTCCAAAATCCCGTTACTATTTACGTAGTATAACTTTGTATAAAATCTCACGTTTTTGAATTCTTGAAGATCCGTGAAAGCTCATGTTACTCAATTTTTGAAAGCTCACGTAATTGAATATGAATCTCACGTTGAAATGAAGTCTACGTTGAAATGAAGCTCGCTTTGAAATGAAGCTCACGTTGAAATGAATCTCACATTGAAATGAAGCTCACGTTGAAATAAAGCTCACTTTGAAATGGAGCTCATATTTCTTTAAGTTATAAATCTGACCTTTAATATGACTTTTTGAATGTAAAGGTTGAAGGAGCTAATATGGATTACTAACATTGTTTCCCTTTTGAATTGAAAGACTTTGGTATTCAAAGTCTTGGAATGAAAGGAAGTATTACCTTGTGACACCAAGGCAAGGAATGACTCTTAGTCATCTCTTGATAATGTGGCTAGCTGCCACGTGAGGATGGGGGTGGGATATTTAATCTTTATCCATTTAATAGGTAATTAGGTAATGTCCCGTTACCCGGTAATTAACCAATTACCCGCATAATTAAAAATTATCTCAAATTATATAAAATTTTATTTATTTAATATACTTTATATATTATATTACCGTGGTCATATAATACCTTGCATGGTATTAATCCATAATTATCGGGTATTTTACCTCAGGCAATATTTTATCCCAAAATGCAAAACTTCGACGAAATTCATTTTCTTCGATTCGTTTACCCTTTATCCTTCACGGCACTTACTTATCGCTCGTTATAACTAGCATAAATGCGTGCAACCTCAAGATAATCTTATTCCTGAGCTTCCATTAATTTATTTATGGCTCATTTTCATGTACGAAAACATGAGGTGTAACAGTGCGCCCTTTGCGGGTTTTCGCTAACTAACCTCTCTCATTTCTATACTCACCGTCGCCCTATGGTGCCCATTTGGGTTTTCACCAATAAGACTCTCTCATTTCTCTGCTCACTGTCGCCTTACAGTGCCCATTTGGGTTTTCACCTATAAGACTCTCTCATTTCCTTTTTTCTTTTTCTTTTTTTTTCTTCTTGTTTTTCGTTTTCTTCTTTTTTTTCTTTTTTTTCTTAAGATACGACATGCGGAAGTCTGCACAATGCCCTTGGTATGGGAACATCAAATATTATCAAAGATCGACCAGAAGTTCTTAACATGAAAAAAATGGGAAAAGAACCTTGAACTGAATTACAACTTTTGGAACCGTTTCTACAAAAAAAACCGTAAAATAAAACAAACTTATGCCCCAGTTTTGGAGTACTGGGAATATGGATTTTTGTTGTGATGGGACCGAACCCAGGGTAAGGCTGCCTACGTATCCTTTCGGAATCAGGTCGGACGTAGTTGAATGACTCAGAATATTTGTTGTTTGGATTCTTTTCTTTTCTTCCCCTTATTTTTTTTTGAGTACACAGGTTCCAAAATGCGGAAAACAAAGAAGACAAATACAGCTCAAAAGGGTTAACAAGAGGGTGACACCTATTTGGAACAACGAGCAATGGTAGCCCACAGTGGGTATATATCAGACATAATATCTTTTGAATGCATCTNTCTTGATGATGTAGGGCCCTTGCCAGTTTGGGGCGAACTTTCCTTTAGCTTCTACTTGGTGTGGAAGAATGCGTTTCAGAACGAGTTGGCCCACCTCAAAGTGCCTTGGACGCACTTTCTGGTTGTAAGCGCGTGCCATTCTTTACTGGTATAACTGGACAAAGCATATTGTTGCTAGTCGTTTTTCATCAATCAGCATTAGTTGTTCTACTCGGGTCTTTACCCATTCTGTATCTTCAATCTCCGACTCTACAATGACTCGAAGAGAGGGAATTTCGACTTCAGCCGGTATTACAACTAATGTTCCATATACCAACAGATAAGGAGTTGCACCAACAGATGTGTGAGCAGTTGTGCGGTATCCCAAAAGAGCAAAAGGCAACTCTTCATGCCATTGTCTGGAACTTTGGGTCATATTCCTAAGAATCTTCTTGATGTTCTTGTTCGCCGCTTCAACGGCTCCATTGGCTTTTGGCCGGTAAGGGGTAGAATGGCGATGCATAATTTTGAATTGCTCGCATACCTCCTTCATCAAATTACTATTTAGATTGGCTGCATTGTCAGTGATAATGGTCTTTGGGATACCAAAACGACAGATGATGTTGGAATGGACAAAGTCTACCACTGCTTTCTTGGTGACTGCTTTAAAAGTGGCGGCCTCCACCCACTTGGTGAAGTAATCAATTGCAACCAAAATGAATCTATGCCCATTTGAAGCCTTTGGCTCGATTGGCCTGTCGACATAGTCAAAAGGGACATCGACCGAGAACCACGATCGAACAGGAATCGCTACCAGCCATGTAATGGAAATCGTAGAGGCAAAGGACCTGGGCGCAACCCTGTTCGAGGTGAAAAGAGAAATGATCAAGGCCAGATCTCTCAAGGGTTCATGTGAAATAATGGTTTTGACAGGAATGTCAGGCCAAAGAAGCACCACGACTGTCAGAATATAACTTCAGTGTTGATGCATCCACCATTGTATCGGCTATCGGACGCATCAAGGATGCTAGATGGCCTCGACCTCTGTAGACCGATCCATCCCAGAGAAATCCCAATCAAATGTGCAAGTATCATGGCACCCATGGCCATAGAATAGAAGATTGCAGACAACTGAGGGAGGAAGTAGCCCGGTTGTTCAACGACGGGCACCTTTGGGAATTCTTAAGTGATTGAGCCAGGAATCACTTCAGAAACAGAAATTCCAACAGACAGAACGATCAAGAAGAATCGCAACACGTCATTCACATGATTGTTCGAGGGGTCGATATTCCCCAAGGGCCAGTATTAAAATGCACCTAGGTGTCGATCACAAGGGAGAAGCAAACTCGGGATTACATACCAGAACGACGAGGACGCAGAAGGGATCATGCAACCCCATAACCACACACTAGTAATATTTGTACTTATGAATAAGACTCAAGTTAACATGTTTTAATTGATCCAGGTAGCTCGTCCAACATCATTCGGTCGAGGTTCGTAGAACAACTCGGCCTACAGGATCAGGTTGTGCCCGCGGACTTAGTACTAAACGACTTCAACATGGCATGTGAAACCTCTAAGGGTTAGATAACTTTGCCAGTGAACATGGCCGGGACCATCCAAGATATGAAGTTCCATGTGATAGAGGGCGATATGAGGTATAACGCCCTGTTTGGGAGACCGTGGATCAACAAAATGAGGGCAGTTCCCTCGACCCTTCACCAGGTTCTAAAATTCCCGACACCAGATGGAGTCAAAATAGTTTACGGGGAGCAACCCGCCGCCAAGGAAATGTTTTCCATCGACGAAGTAGTTCCAATATCGGTACTCTCATCGACAAATGGATCAAATTTGAAAGAAAAACAAGAGGCCAAATAGCAACCACAGACACCGGCTTCCACCCAACTAGAGAAGCAGGGGACTGATGAAGATGATGATTATGGGGTCCCTCGATCCTTCATAGTCCTCTTATGACTCCGATGCCACCAAGTCAATGGTTGAAGAGCTGGAAAAAATTATACTGATCAAACATCTTCCCGAACGAAAGGTATACCTGGGCACGGGGTTAACCCCCGAGCTTAGGAAAAAACTTATTCAATTTCTTATTACTAACATGGATTCCTTTGCTTAGTTCCATCTCGATATGACAGTGATCCCACCGGAAATCACCACCCATAAAATAAGACTGGACCTGAAGTTCCATCCAGTGAAGCAAAAAAGTAGACCCCAGTTCGAGGTCAAACACGCTTTCATCAAAGATGAGGTAACCGAACTTCTAAAAATAGGGTCTATCCGGGAAGTAAAAGATCTCGTGTAGTTAGCAAACGTAGTAGTAGTCCCTAAGAAGGTACACAAACTTAGAATGTGTGTAGATTACAAGGATCTAAATAAAGCATGCCCTTTAAGGATTCTTTTCCTTTGCCTAATATCGATCGCATGATCGATTCCACGGCAGACCATGAGATCCTCAGTTTTCTCGATGCCTATTCCGGGTACAACCAAATATAGATGAACCCAGATTATCATGAAAAGACCTCGTTCATCACTAAGTATGGTACCTACTCCTATAATGTAATGCCATTTGGATTAAAAAATGCTGGTGTCACTTATCAACCCCTAGTAAACCGGATGTTCGAAGAACAAATAGGGAAATCTATGAAAGTTTATATTGATGACATGCTAGTTAAGTCCTTGCGAGCAGAGGACCATTTAAAGCATTTGCAGGAAACTTTTAGTATACTGAAGAATTACAACATAAAGATGAACCCAGAAAAGTGTGTGTTCGGGGTCGGGTCAGGCAAATTTCTCGGCTTCATGATATCCAACGGAGGAATCGAGATCAACCCCGACAAAATCAAATCTATCGAGGACATCACGGTAATAGACAATGTAGAGGTCGTGCAGAGGTTAACCGGGCGCATAGCTGCCCTGGGGCGATTCATCTCGAGGTCCTCCGATAAGAGTCATCGATTCTTCTAGTTGCTGAAGAAGAAGAATAACTTCGCATGGACTCTGAAATACCAACAGGCCTTGGATTATCTTAAATGGTACTTATCGAGTCCGTCGTTGCTTCACACGCCGAGGGCAGACGAACAGCTTTACTTGTATCTGGCAGTATCGGAGATAGCAGTAAGTGGAGTCCTAGTCCGAGAAGAACGAGGTACGCAATTCCCTATATATTATGTTAGTCGGACCTTAGGTGAGGCCGAAACCAGGTATCCCCACCTAGAAAAGTTGGCGCTCGCTTTGATAAGCGCCTCCAGAAAACTAAAACCATACTTTCAATGTCACCTCATATGTGTTGTAACAACCTATCCACTTCTAAATATTTTGCATAAACCCAAGCTTTCGGGACGGTTGGCCAAATGGGTCGGAGAAATCAGCGGGTATGATATTGAATATCGACCTCGAATAGCCATTAAGTCTCAAATTTTGGCAGACTCCGTGGCTGACTTCACGTCGGCTCTAGTACGCGAAATGGAAAGAGAGTCGTTGATAAACTCGGGTACGTCCTTAGGAATCTGGACCCTCTTTACAAACGGTGCTTTGAATGCAAAGGGGTCCAAACTCGACATCGTGCTAAAACCACCCACAGGTAACGTAGTTAGACAATCTATTAGAACTGTAAAATTAACTAACAACGAGGCCGAATATGAGGCCATGATTGCAGGTCTCGAACTAGCCAAAGGCTTGGGAGCGGAGGTGATTGAAGCCAAGTGCGACTCCTTCCTCATGGTGGATCAGGTTAACGGAACCTTTGATGTTCGAGAAAAACGAATGCAAAGATACCTGGATAAGTTACAAGTAACTCTACATAGATTTAAGGAATGGACTTTACAACACGTGCCTCGAGATCAGAATAGTGAGGCCGATGCCCTCGCAAACTTAGGGTCATCGGTCGAGGACAACGAGCTCAATTCGTACATGTACATACGCGGTTCATTTTGACCGTTTGGCCCTTATAATAAATCATATCTATCTAAACCCTCTTTTTATGAAGTAGTTTCCTCGCTAGAGTTGACATTCAAAGATAACACATATCTGAGGGTAGCCTCCCTAGTATTCGAGGTTGATTGAAAAGGAACCTCGAATATTGTTGAATTGATCTTCGATGCTGATTCGTAATCGGTCTTGATTCTAAATTAGCATGATTCATTGTTGCCTCATTAAAACCTTTTCGAAAACCCATTTGGGACAAAACCGGTCTAAGTGAAAAAGAGTGCAACACATTCTTTCAGACCTAAAAACTTCGTTCTGTTTGCCGAAAAATCCATCGTCATTTCTTGTTGACTCAGCTGCAAGTGTTAGTCTGAAATTCAAAGGAAAAAAAATGTCGTACCTTAGCAGTAGTACCGTTTTAGGTGAGATACGTTCCAATTGCTTGGTAGTTGTTCTCCATTCATCGTTCCGAGCTTGTAGAACCCTTTTTCAGTGACCTCGAGAATCTGGTACGGTCCTTTCCCGTTTGGACCCAATTTCCCCTCGTTCGGATTTTGGGTGTTGAGGGTGAATTTCCTTAGCACTAAGTCCCCGATGTAAAAATACCGAAGATTGGCTCTTCGATTGTAGTATATGTCGATCTGTTGTTTTGGGTGGCCAATCGGACGAGGGCGACTTCACGTCTTTCATCTAATAATTCTAGGCTCGTATTCATGGCCTCGTCATTTGACTCCTTTGTTGAATATCGGGACCTGATACTCGGATCTCCGACCTCGATCGATATTAGAGCTTCAACGCCTTAAACTAATGAGAATGGGGTAGCCCGGTACTGGATTTCGATGTTGTGTAGTATGACCAAAGAACTTCGGGTAGAATTTCCTTCCACTTTCATTTGGCATCGATTAGCCTCTTCTTAAGAATTTGGATGATGGCTTTGTTGGTTGATTCGGCTTGCCTGTTCCTGCTGGGATGATCTTGTGATCCTCAAGAAATTTGGTCATTTTGCTGCCGATGAACTGTTTGCCGTTATCACACACAATCTCGAAGGGCATCCTGAATCGACATATGATGTGATCCCAAATAAAGTCGATGAGGTCCTTCTCCTTAGCTTTCTCGAAGGCCTGTGCTTCAACCCACTTAGAAAAATAATCAGTCATAAATAAAATAAATTGAGTTTTACCTGGTGCCCATGGAAGAGGGCCAACGGTGTCCATTCCCCATTTCATGAATGGCCATGGTGACAAGACCAAATGGAGTAGTTCTCCTGGTTGGTGAATCATCGGTACATGTCTTTGGCACTTGTCGCATTTCCGAACAAACTCTTGACTGTATGACTGTTTTGATCGAGAATAAAGAGAAATACTTTCCATGCAAACATATTATGTTTAAAAAAAATTCCTCGCTTCATACTTATAAAATAACGAGCCCAAGGGCAACACTTAACCGGAATACGAATGATCACTCCCTCACTCGCGACTGCCGTCCAACTCAAAAAGCCCAAGTCATTGGGCCTCGGGGGCAAAGACCTAATAGGAAACTCCCCGATTTCTAAAGTCCAAGGCCAAGGCCACCCACTCGGGGACTATTATCTCGGGCAAGCCCAGATAAAACGGGAAAACAATCCTAATGGGTAGCTCCCGAAATAAAAAGATACGGCCAATTTAATACGGCTCGGAGACGTACGAAATTCATACAAAAATAGGCCTTCGAAAAAGAAAAAATTCTTTCACAACCGGTTCTAAAGGCTACCCTCGGCAAAGTCATAAAACGTAAGATATTTTCGGGGAAAACTTTCTGTGACATCAAATCCAATAACGCCTTAACCTAGAAAGGCAATAAAGGCAATGTTTGTTCGAACCCTCGAACACAACCTTATTGTTTCATGCTAAGGCATTTCAACCTTTATGAATACAAATAATAAAGCAAAGGAAAAATTTAAAATCCGAAAAGGAAAGGAAAGCTTATTTATATAGAATAATTTTTTTAAAAGGCCAAATCGTCCTAGTCCAAAAATTTACAACGGCCAAAAACAGCCTCAGAAAAAAGTGCAAAAGAAAAAAAAAATATAAAGTCCTAACGGGCTTGGTATTCATCGGGGGTCGCATCTCCATCCTCGGGATCTTCCCCGTATTCGGATTCACTTAAGCTATCGGAGTCTTCCTCAGGGAAGGCCAACCTCCAGGCCCTGAATTCCTCCGCTTTGACATTTTCGATTTCAGCCATGATATCGAAGCCCTAGGCATGAGCTTCCTCGAGGGCTTCCCTTCGAGCTTGATATTTTGCATGATCCACCATGCCCTTGACCTTGGCTTGGATGGCCTCGATGTCGACCTTAAACTGGGCCACTTTAGCATCAGCTTTTGGGTTGGCCATGACCACCTCGGATCTGGCCACTTCGAGTTCGTCGGCCAAACCTGCCTTATCAGAAGCGGCCAAAACCAACTGAGACTGAAGCTCCTTGATCTTCTCGACCAACACCAAGGCCTTCTCTCTTGCAGTTTGGAGCTCGGTCTCGACTGACTCCAATTGTTCTTGGATGGTCTCCTTTTTCGAGGCTAGGATGTCCATATTCTTTTTGAATTCTTCAGCCTCAGCCTATATCGCATCTACCTGTGTTTGGAGCCGTCCGATCTTCTCGAGCATCTGTTGGACCTGTAGAATCGGATCGTTAGTCGTTATATCCAATTCATCTTCACTATTATGAAGTACTCGAAAAACCTGCTCGGCCATATCGGTGCGCTCATCCCGAGCTGCAACTAAATCATCT
This sequence comes from Nicotiana knightiana, assembly GCA_005239525.1. NCBI lineage: Eukaryota > Viridiplantae > Streptophyta > Magnoliopsida > Solanales > Solanaceae > Nicotiana > Nicotiana knightiana. The sequence goes on along the minus strand of ML406581.1, from coordinate 27,327 downwards.
TGAAGTTTCTCGCTGAGAAGCCTGTAAGTGTCACTTCTCTCAGTGAGGTCCTGAACCTCAGCCACGCGCTCCTCCCGAATTCTGAGGAAAGACTTATGGTGAAACACTGAAGAATGCGATCAAGGAAGAAGATGTTAGGATTATCTACAATTCTAAGTTTAAAAGAAATAAGGGAGAGACTCTCAAAATTACCTGATTCAGAGCATGCTGAGCCTCATTAAACAGAAAAGCGTCTCCCACCACATTCATCATGGCTTGGTCCTCCTCGGTCACCAAACCTATCAGATAGCTAGCAATTCCTACGGGGGGAGAGAAGACCCGAGCATCCTCTGGGGCAGAAATCACTATGTTCCACGTGCGGCCAGGGTTAATACTTGGGGCCGGGAATCAGTCCACCAGTTTTGGTCTTGATGAAGACCGAGTAACTCTCAAGGACGATACTTTCTTCGGTATCGGTAAATCGCCGAACCTGGTGACATCCTTCGAGGCAGCAAACTCAATCCTGTCCAAGAAGCCATGGATATCGGTCAACTCCTGAAGACCCCCGTAAGAGCGACTTTGTAGCAAGTTGACCTCACGGATCATAGCATCCAAAACCTGAGGGGATCCCGAAATATCAATCACCCCGAGCTCGTCCCTCGAGACCTCTTCCGTTTTTTGGGAAACCTCGCCCCCGGTCTCTCTCTCAACCGTTTTAGCTAGGGACGGAGTGGCCTCTACTCTTTCTGGTTCAGGATTTTCGGCCAAAGATCCCCCAGCAGCCTCCTCCAGTTTGGAGGACTTTTGTATTGAAGCACAAGCCCGCACACGGGCCACCAACTTGGAATTATCCTCTTCGGACTCATCCCTTAATTGGTGGATCACGTCCGAGGACATGACACATGTTACACCCTGCAATATTATGTCGATATTTCGCTTTGCAGTAATAAATTATGATGATATTGCACCATGTAGTATTGTACGTTGAATTTGTCGTAAGGTAATTGACATTTGTCCAAGGAAAAAAGATTATTTGGGGATTATAAGTATTGTACTATTTCAGACAAGTGATAAGTAAATTCGTGGAGGTAAGAAGGTGAGCGAATCAAAGAAAATGAATTTTGTCGAAATTCGACATTTTAGGTCTAAGCTATAACACCCCGTATTTATGGACTAGTCCATATGACCACGCTAGTATAATGTATAACGTATATTAAAAACGAGTAGTATTTTTAGGTCATTTGAGATAATTCTTAATTATACAGGTAATTGGTTAATTACCGAATAACGGGACATTACCTAGTTAATTAAAAAAATAAGATAAAGATTAAATTCAAGTCCAAAAATGTGGCAAACAACCACAAAACTAAGAAATGACTCTTAGTCATTATATGATGAGGTAGCTACCTAGGAAATGAAGACTTTAATGAGTAAAAGTCTTGGTCTTTTTAGTATCTTAGGAATAAGACATAAAATCTCTTTAAAATAGTGATAGAAATCATATAACCTTTCTTCCCAATTCAACAAGCATTCAAAGAAGCTTTTTCCATTCAAATACAGAAGCTTATAAGTCTTGTTACATTTCCATATTGGAAAGAAAAGAAGAAACAAAAACGTTAACTATCCTAAAGTAATATCATATCGTTATTGTTTTGAATATTTCAACAACAGAGGCTTAAAATTCGTTCAAACAACTTCAAAGAAGCAGAAGCCTATTTCGTTCAAATACAGAAGCTTAATTCCATCAAAAAATTTCGGTTCTAAAAATGTACGGTGCAATCTTCGCTAAGAATAGTATACAGAGTTTTCCCTACTCCAGGTATGTTAAGGCTAAACTTTTCCTTCATTTTAGCATGATCTTGTCATTACACAAGTTTGATAACGAGGCATAAAGAAAATTTCATATTCCGAAATTTATGTATAGATTTTCCTAGTCTTGTAAGTTACAATATTCTCCTTATCGGGACTTCATATTCAATTGAGTATTTTTTTTTCAGTCATGAGAGTAGAAACTCTATATATACAGTATTACAGTATTTTCATTACCATCGAGCTATAATCGATGGGCAGGCACCTATTGGGCAACCTCTGATCAGATGGTAAGTTATATACTGAACCTACTGTGGTCGAGCGCCTATGAGCGAGCCCAGTTGGTCGAGATACAGATCCTAGTATGGCCGAGCGCCTATGAGCGAGCCTACTACGGCAGAGCAGTTATATATATATACCGAGCCTTATAAGATCGGACAACTATTTTTACTTACTATATTGAGAGAGTTGAGTCTGTATCAGCAGGTAAGCATATCTTCAGTTTATCTTTGACTTCCAGTTGCTTTCAGTTGTTATCTTATCAGTTCAGTTAAGCATACAGTATATTGCCTTACATACTCGATACATTATTTCGTACTGACGTCCCTTTTCTGGGGGCGCTGCATTTCATGCGTGCAGGTTCAGACAGACAGACGGGTAGACCTACTCATTAGGTGTTTCCCGAGTTCAGCTTGATCGGTAAGCTCCGTACCCTTCGGAGTTGACTGGTCTAGAGATTTATGCACATCTTATATATATACACTATGTTATGAGTAGACTGTAGCCCTATTCCGATCACAGTATATCCATCAGTAGAGGCTTGTAGACATATCCTGTCAGTTAGTGCAGTATGTTGGGCTTGTAGGCCTTTTATGTATATTTTGTTGGTTTGCCAGCTGTAGTAGTTAGGACGGCCTTTTCGGCCCAGCATTATATTAACGTTTAATCAGCATTTGCAATTTTCGTGCAATGTGGCCCATGGACAAAGTATGACATTATATGTTCAGAGTCCCTTAGTCACAAGTTGGTACGCAAGGATAGGTGAGGCACCGGGTGCCGGTCTCGCCCCCCAGGTTCGGGGCATGACAAAAGTGGTATCAGAGCTAGGTTCTATCCTAGGGAGTCTACAAGCCGTGTCTAGTAGAGTCTTGTTTATAGGTGTGTCGTGCACCACACTTATAAGCAGGAGGCTATAGGGCATTTAGGACTGTCACTCTTTCTTCTTACTCTAGATCGTGTGGTAGAGATCAGTTGTAAGAATTCGAACTCCTAGACTCTATTTTATTCGTAATACGACGATACCTACATCCAGAAAGACAGTTGGTAAGGGGTTGCATGTGGCGGTAGAAGAGTCGAGTTAGAGGAACTTGATTTTTCATGATGCTTATGATGAGTAAATGTAAGGTCTTTAGTAGATCATGTGTGTACTAAGACATGTAAGTTTCTTGATAAGGATCTCTAAGGCAAGAATGTCTATCCACTCTTACCGGAAAAAAAAGGGAATAAGAGAATCGGAAGGTAGATACAAGTTTCAGCAAAATAAAAGAAGCAAGGTGAAGAAGGGTACAAGGTACCCAATTAATGAATGTTAGCAGTGTTTATAATTCAGGCAGAGGAATATAAGCTTTTTGAGTTATATTCAGTTATAACATCGGTATGTACAATTAGTCATACTCATCTCAAGTATGCTTCGTGCGAGCTAACAGAAATAGTTAAGAGAAAGACGTATATTAGGAATAGACTGGGGTTAGAATAACCCAAAATAATGATTGGATTGCTTGCGTTAGTTGACATTTCCGAAGGTTATTGTAAATGTGCTAACAAAATCTCCTTGTGAGACACCCAGATGGTACACTTTGAAATAATACAGCTAGATATGAGTACTAAAAAAAAGTGCACTGGAAGCCTTGAAATAATAAATGTTACCTTAGTATGGCTCCGTCCCTAGTAAAGAAAGAATGTTAGGCAACCCGAAGAGCCAGTAGATGGTGCAAGGGGAGCTAAAAACAACGGAATGTCCGGTTGAAATTTTTAAAATAAAGTGTTAGACAGAAATGTTAGCAAGAAATGAGAAGAGAGTTAATGAAGCGTTATGAGTATGATGTGATGCATGGATGACGACGGTAGAAAAAAATATGACGGTATTATAGGATATATAGTCAAGTGAAGGAGAAGACGAGATGAGCCAGGCCTTGAGACAATAAAAGACTATAGTCCATAAAGTTATATCCTCATTTCGAGAAATAAGTTCGTGACTCCAACGCGACTACCAGCAGGAGAGTTAATCCCCAGAGTAATAGAAACTAGTATGGATTGGTGAACAAGATAAGTTAAACATGAATTAGGGACTGAGTGATTGACGATAGTCGGCATCATGAGAAATTTCAAATCTTGTTCCGGCAATAATAGAATGGACAACAGAAAAAGATTCATGAGAAATTCAGAGAATGGTCATTCAGGAAGACGTTTCCCCTAAAGCAAGTGATGCAATCAAAGTTAAGCTTAAGAGACTATGTGTGTTAGTTACACTAAGTGTCACCCTCGTGAGTAAGGAATTTCATTATCCTTAGTATAGAAGGATTACCGCAAGGCAAGTAAGGGTCACGATGATGCGAAAGGATACCACAAATGAAGAAGTAAAACATCAATAGATCGTCGTAGCTTCAGCTCTTAGTACTCCCCTAAAAGGGGGAATATGGAGTGATGTGACAGTAAGTCAGAACTAAGCGGTTCTAGTAATTAAGGAATGGTAAATGAAGAATGTAAAACAAAAAAAGAAATGAATGAAAAAGGGATGAGATTGCAATTATTCAAAGCATAAGATATGCTATGATTCCCGGACGTTATGTAAGCACGACGACAAGAAAAGGAAGTAAGGGTTCCTGCCTGGGATGTTATTATTAGATAAGGAGCCAGTACGTGAGATAAGTTAAGACAAGGAAATAACCCAAGAAAGATTACGCAGAATATGGATATGAGAATGGGCTGACGAATAGTTAGTAGTTGATTCCGAAAAATCCTAGTCATGACTAGATATGAAGTTACAGACAGATCATGCAAGATAAATGTAGTAAACCCCCAACATGGAGGATTCAGCCTCACAATAATGTCATAATAACACTTGAGATATATTCAAATAGGATTCGAGGTAGTTAAAGGTACCGTAAGAGTGTTACGGGGATAAAAGAAAGTACCACTAGGAAGTCAGTCAAAATATCAGTTCAGAAGCAACCCTACAAGCACAAGGGCGCGGAGGTAAGCAACTACGGATGATTATAGGCAAGGAAGGAAGGTCCGTAATAAGCTCACAGCTTTACAAGAGTCAAGGGTTCTCCCTAAGTACTACAACGAAAGACTAGCTGAGGAAATAAGGAAGAAGGCTTCAACCTAAGCACAACGACCTAAAGAGGAAATGCTCGTGTAATAACAGTCTCACAACAACATTGTAAGCACTCCAAAGGAAGTGTCACCTACCATGGCTAATGAACGGGAAGTAAAATTAAAAGTAATATTCGAGATCATATGAGTTGCATGAAAACTCTGGTATGCGTAGGAACTAAGGTAAGCTAAGTACGCACGCAACAAAGGGGCAGAAAGACCAGGAAAAGTAATAGCTTATCTTGAAAGAAAGGTAAGATGGAACGAAAGAAATTATTTGATCAATGATCCAGAGTTGCACTTAAGGGTTTGGAGTTTTATACATACATCATATACAATTGTAGAAGACTCTGGTATAAGTTAAAAGGAAAGAGTTGAGTCCAAGTCATAAATCAAGAATTGAATTGTTAGACGATTATATCAAGGATATTCCATAGCATCCATGAAAGACTAAAGTAATAACCAATACCATGAGATGCAGATCGGAAGATAATTTAAGCCTACATGAAGGTTGATCAGAGGGAAGAGGAAACTAAAGAGTTACACCAACTAAGTAAATCAGGAGTATGATCATTGGACCCGAAAAATTATAGACCTCGTGATTTAGAACATTGCAGCATCACTCTTAAATATCAGAGGTACTAAGAGATATAGTACATTAGCCATATTCTATAACGGCTCTACGATAAAGCCAGTCAGAAGAGCACCAGCCTCATAAGGAGTCAGTACGAAGCTCCCATGTATGCACCAGAGGTGCAAGTATATAATAGAGCTTCAAGTTGTGAATATGAATTGCACCTATGTGGAAAGGGGGTCATGAAAGGGATAGAAGATGTGATGTGAGATTTTAAGGTAAGAAAGGTGAAAATGAACAACATACACGATACTCAAACGTAGGGGGTTGTGAATAGTCCATACTTTGGATAGAAGGCTAAAAGCGCGGGGATTCAGTATCCAGGAATGATAGTAGCGTCGTCAGTGGCATATATTCTAGCCTATGGTCTAGGCATCGAAAGTCTTAACTAAGAGAATAAAAAAAAGAGTTAGGGACGATGTGATGTCTTGCTTGACGTTCCCAAAATGACATAAGGAAATCTATGATGAAATCAAGTTGAAAGGTTACAAGTAATATAAATAAAGATGTGTAGGTCGCAAGCTATAACAAAATGGATAGGTCCTCAGGATTAAGCCCGTGAAAACAAGGTTTCTCTAAGTTATACAAAGCTCACTATACCCTGAATGAACTCAAAGAAGTCTAAGACTAATAACTTGTATAATAGATGGAATGATGCCCTGTTAATAGGATGAGGGTGTAATTGTTATAGATAAAGGATGACGTTTGGGCTTTCGATTGAGTAATGATCTGACGAGGAAAAGAAAAGGATCTCATGAATTGGACAGGATTAAAATACCCACGCAAGATGAATCACATTGGGATGCTATGAGATACGGTTAATGAAAGCAGGGTATCGCCCCAGGTGGATCAATCTAATCATTTTAGATGTTCCCCGATAAAACGTGAGCCCTAGCGGCAGTGTTACATAAGAGATCAAGTTATCAATGGTAGATGATAGATCAACATTAAGGTGAATCAACAGTGGATGGATAAAGTCACAAAGTATGAGATGAGGTTAGACCATCAGTCTTAAGGATAAGCAACGATGGTCACATGGAATTAGTTACAGACCTTAGTAAAGGATTATGGTATAGTATGACCTACTAGATGCAGTAAAGTCATACGAACGGATAACCAAATCTATAAAATAAGATATGGGCATATTCGCAAGTTCTACAAAGTACCGAGCGAAGAACTTCAGTATACCTATAGATTCCCAGAGAGGCATCCTATTAAGCCTTGTATATGTTTACAAAATAAGGCCTAGAAAATGGATAAAAGTTGGAGGAAAAAGGGGAGAAGAGTCTCGTAAGTGCACCTACAAGGTCAGTATCGTAGAGGCCGCATGAAAGAAGGTAACAACTATTACGAGATTGGGAAGAATTCGATCATAAGTCATGACATGGGAAAGAGGCCTAAAGGGAGGAATGCTCTGACCTTTGGATTTATTCAAAGAACAATTGCCTAAATGGAAAGGAGAATATTAAAGTATTCGCAAGAGCTATGGGTTGTGAGAATGATAAGTGCATCAGTCAACATTCGAGGACGAATGTTCCAAAGGGGGGAATGATGTTACGCCCTGCAATATTACGTCGATATTTCGCTTCGCAGAATTAAATTACGACGATATTGCACCATGTAGTATTGTACGTTGAATTTTGTCGTAAGGTAATTGACATTTGTCCAAGGAAAAAAGATTATTTGGGGATTATAAGTATTGTACTATTTCAGACAAGTGATAAGTAAATTCATGGAGGTAAGAAGGTGAGCAAATCAAAGAAAATGAATTTCATCGAAATTGGATATTTTGGGGTAAAATACGGTCTAAGCTATAATACCCCGTATTTATGGACTAGTGTCATACAAGGTACCATAAGACCACGGTAGTATAATGTATAACATATATTTAAAATGAGTAGTATTTTTAGTTAATTTGAGATAATTCTTAATTATACGGGTAATTGGTTAATTACCGGATAACGGGATATTACCTAGTTAATTAAAAAGAAATAAGATAAATATTAAATTCAAGCCCAAAAACGTGGCAAACAACCACAAAACTAAGAAATGACTCTTAGTCATTATATCCTGAGGTGGATACCTAGGAAATGAAGACTTTAATGAGTAAAAGTCTTGGTCTTTTTAGCCTCTTAGGAATAAGACATAAAATCTCTTAAAAATAGTGATAGAAATCATATAACCCTTTCTTTCCAATTCAACAAGCATTCAAAGAAGCCTTTTCCATTCAAATACAGAAGCTTATAAGCTTGTTGCATTTCCATATTGGAAAGAAAAGAAGAACCAAAAACGTTAACTATCCTAAAGTAATATCCTATCCTTCTTGGTTTGAATATTTCAACAATAGAGGCTTAAAATTCGTTCAAACAACTTCAAAGAAGCAATAGCCTATTTCGTTCAAATACATAAGCTTAATTCCATTGAAATTTTTTGGTTCTAAAAATGTACGGTGCAATCTTCGCCAAGAATAGTATACGGAGTTTTCCCCACTCTGGGTATGTTAAGGCTAAACTTTTCCTTCATTTTATCATGATCTCGTCATTACACAAGTTTGATAACGAGGCATAAAAAAAAATTCATATTCCGAAATTTATGTATATTTTCCTAGTCTTGTAAGTTACAATATTCTCCTTATCGAGACTTCATATTCAATTGAGTATTTCCTTTTTTTTTTCAGTCATGAGAGCAGAGAATCTATATATACAGTATTACAGTATTTTCATTACCATCGAGCTATAATCGATGGGCAGGCTCTTATTGGGCAACCTCTGATCAGATGGTAAGTTATATACTGAACCTACTGTGGTTGAGCGTCTATGAGCGAGCCCAGTTGGTCGAGATACAGAGCCTAGTATGGCCGAGCGCCTATGAGCGAGCCTACTATGGCAGAGCAATTATATATATATACTGAGCCTTATAAGGCCGGACAGCTATTTTTACTTACTATATTGAGAGAGTTGAGTTAGTATCAGCAGGTAAGCATATCTTCAGTTTATCTTTGAACTTCCAGTTGCTTTCAGTTGTTATATTATCAGTTCAGTTAAGCTTACAGTATATTGCCTTACATACTCGGTACATTATTTCGTACTGACGTCCCTTTTCTGGGGGCGCTGCATTTCATGCGTACAGGTTCAGACAAACAGACAGGTAGACCTCCTCATTAAGTGTTACCCAAGTTCAGCTTGATCGGTAATCTTCATACCCTTCGGAGTTGTCTGGTCTGGAGCTTTATGTACATCTTATATATATACACTATGTTATGAGTAGACTGTGGCCCTATTCCGATCACAGTATATCCATCAGCAGAGGCTTGTAGACATATCCTGTCAGTTAGTGCAGTATGTTGTGCTTGTAGGCCTTTTATGTATATTTTGTTGGTTTGCCAACTGTAGTAGTTATGACGGCCTTGTCGGCCCAGCATTATATTAAAGTTTAGTCAGCATTTGCAATTGTCGTGTAATGTGGCCCATGGCCAAAGTATGACATTATATGTTCAGAGTCCCTTAGTCGCAAGTTGGTACGCAAGGATAGGTGAGGCCCCGGGTGCCGGTCTCGCCCCTAGGTTCGGGGCGTGACAACACCGGTGTCCACCTTTGGCTTGCGGGGCCTCCGAGCCGATTTTTTCTATTTCGAGCCCGGGTAACTCGGAGCCCTTTTTTCTCTTTTTCTCATTGGCCTTCTTTGGAGTAGGTGGTTGGGGAAGGACTTCTTCATCACCAGAAGGGGGTCTCCTTGCAACGCCTTTCTCGAGACCTACAAAATAAAAAAGACGAGTGAGTTTGAGAAGAGGCCAGAGGGATAACCATTCCGATAAAGAAACTTACCATGATTACGGGCCTCCCATCGAACCTTAGATAACTCCATCCAGGCACGCTCGGAGTAGGGTCTCTATAACATCAGGCCCTCGACCCATTGCTTAAGTTACGGAATTGGGTCCAGCATCTGGGCCACAGCTGCAACATCAAAACGTAGATGAGGAAAGAATATAGGAAGTAAAACAGCAAATTGAACATTCAAAGTAAAGTGTTACTTACGCTTCTTGTTCCACTTCTCAGGGAACGGCATGTCTTCAGCAGGGATCAGGTCTAAAGTCCTTATTCGGACAAATCGGCACATCCAACCTCGATCCTGAGATTCGTCTATGCTAGAGAATGGGGTCCTACTGGCCCGGCGGGCAAGCTTGATTAGTCCTCCCCGGTAGAGCCGGGGACTGTAAAGGCGCATAAGGTAATCGAGGGTGAAAGGGCATCCCTCGATTTTGCTTGTGAAGAATCGGAGGAGAATCACTATTCTCCAGAAGTAAGGATGGATCTAGTCGAGGGTGACGTCGTATCTTTTGTAGAAGGCGATGATGACGGGGTCTAAGGGACCCAACGTGAATGGGTAAGTATAAACACTTAGATACCCCTCCACGTGAGTGGTGATCGTTTCCTCGGGCGAAGGAACTACTATATCCTTTTTATCCCAATTGCATTCCTCTTTAACTTTGTTGAGGATGTTTTCGGTGATGGTCCATATATACCTTGAGACCGGCTCACATCGGCCTTATACCGAGGAAGTCTTTTCGACCTTAAAGTCTATGACAGTTGGGCACCCTGCCGGAACGAATTCCTCAGGGTGGGGCTCCGCCACAGCCTCATCACCGGCGGGTCGTGATGAAGAAGCGACCTCCTTTTGTGGCGCGGTTTTGGAAGTTTTAGTCATTGATGAACAAGAGAAAAGAGAATTAAGGTGATATGCGGTTTGATTAGAGTACAAGAAATTTGGGTGTGAAAATTGTAAAGTAAAGAGATTTTCAAGAAAAAGCAAGAGTAGGGAGAACTTTGAGTGTAAAAGTTTGAATGAGAAAGGGTTAGGGTTCTTATAGGTTGTTGGCGACGGTTCAGAACTGGTAGTGACCGACCAGCGACTGACAGACATTTAATGCCTTGGTAACTGGACCGACAGGACGTTTCGTCGTTTGCGTCATAGTCGGGCTCGTCGCTGATGTCATTACTCATCGAGGCAAAGTTCGAAATTTCATATCATTTCTCGTCACCTTCTTCCCGAGAAACAAAGGGACTATCTGTATATGGTCAAAACGGGTTTTCCCTTCGTATGACTAATCGAGACTGGAACATGATAGGTCAAGGTTCGGCTTTGTGTTATATCGAGTCATGGTGCGAAGTTAGGTTGCTGAGCTCATTACCCAGAGATCGATCAAGGTCGAGATCGACCAAGATCGAGACCAAGCAAAATAGAGATCGAGCAAGACTGAAGGATGTTTACCTAGTCAAGTAACGGAAAGCCGGAATATCCGTGATCGAACAAGGATCATGGCGGATATCTCGGCACGTATCAAGATAAGGCCGATCAATTAGCTAATCATGAGATTTCTTACTGTATTTAGAGTTGTAACTAAAGTAAGACTCCCCTACTATATAAAGGAGGTCTAATCATTTGTAAAACAAATTACATTCACGCAACATAAAGCAATACACTGCTTTCTTTTAGCTTTCAATATTTTGTTACTCTGTTCATATATCAGTAGAATCTTCACTCGGTTCGAAGGTGACCTAACTCGAGGGCCAAAGCTATTCGGTACGTTTTGGTTTGCATTTATTTTTACAATCAATTTTAATATTAATTTATATATTTTCTCAGTTTGTGCCAAGTTATATTACGTATTGTTAAAACCACGTATAAATTCAATTGTTATCCGTCTTTAGAGTAAACAGAATTTACAATCAAATGTATACCTAGGAGCAAAAACTATTGAGATCACGTGAACTCGTAACCAACCGTCTAGCTACGCCGTTGCCTCCCTTTTAGATATGTATCTAAAAGAAATTTCTAAAAGATATGTATCTCTTCCAGAAGTTTACTTCAATGGGGTAATGTAGAAGTTACTCAAGGAATTACCATTTTATGCAGGAATAGTAACTATTTATTCAGGAAAAAGATATTGTCTTTATCGGCCAAACAGAGACCCGATGAATATTTAGACATTGAAGGAACTTAAAGAAGTCCCTTGAATTTCTAGAGACGGGCAGAGCAAGAAATCGAAGTAATAGTTCGTACGCACTTAGTAACTTTTGTTCAAACTCTATACATGTACTAAAAAATTTACCAAAAATATGTATAAAAATAAAATTTCAAAACACAGTTACTAACACCTTATATCACTATTATAGAATTTAGAAACCATAAATGTCTAACTTCTTTGGCTAGGATAGCAATCTGTCACTAGAGATCAGAAAAAGGAGACCAAATACTAAACGAAATTTAAAAAAGATTTTTAAAAAAAAAAATGCAACAAAACAAAAGAAGCTATGTGGTCTGTCAACAAACAAATTTGACCAGACACAAGGTACAATTGAAAAAACAAGGCAGTAGAAACATAAAACCCTTGAATGGCAAAGAGATGAATAAGCAAACGTTTGAATTCTCCCTGCAACAAATCAACTACAAGTCATTTATTTATTTATTTATTTATTATCGTCAATTATATATGGTAGGCCCCCCATTGTCCAGGAGTAGAAGAACACGAAAATCTTATTTGGATTACATGCAATACCAGACATCAAATTAAAACAATGTTACACCTTCCAATTTGCACTACCGCCTACGATGTACACCTGAGTTTCTTTATATAGCGTAACCATTAATTCATTGGTCGGATTAATCCTAATATATGCCAGATACGTCTACTGAGGAGGATTAAACATTCCTTATTGAAAGATTTTCATTTCCAAGACTCGAAAGTAAAACTTTTTATTAAAGATAAAACGATTTCAATTATCTCACCACACCCCTAAATAATACTACGTTAAGTTAGAGAAAAACTCGTTTCCGATAGGACTACGATTTTAAACTCCAGCAGTTTAATAAACATGGCCATTGGTCTTGAAATCCTCAAACCACTCGACAGGATAAAACACTCAGGTGCCTAGTACCTGACAGAAGAGAAAATTGAAGACACTATGCTGGCGATAAGCAAATAAAGCTTCCACATTTACTGTCACATGTACAAAAACAGCAAGGCATAGGAATGATTTCTGATCAAACTACTAGATACTAGCAGCATTAAGCCATTCACAACTTTTGCAGCAAAAAGGTTTAGAAGACAAACATATTAATCACATTTTCTTCCGCTTGGAGCTCTTTCTACTCTCTATTTTTGTACGAGCTGCTTCAAATTCCTCTTCGCTGGGTTCCGCTGCAGATGGATCCCCACCATATTTGCTAATCAGAGACGAAAACATAGAAGTCATCTTACCTCTTCGCTCATTTTGCCGCTGAGATATAATAGCATATAAGTCCTCTGATTTTTTCTCTGACCTATAGCATTTCAAGCGTGTCCCCCAATTAGAATATTGCTAATGTCATGATTAGCAATGAATAAGGCTAAAAATGACTTACTTTTGTCTCCGTCTCAGCGGACTTGTAGGTGGTTTTGTTTTAGACACTTCCTTCGACCATTTTTCATATGCTTTGGTTGATTTTAGCTCCCCTATAAATGTAAAAATTGAAGTTGTAAGTCCATTGTCAGCAAAGAATTTTTGGGTGGGGCTTGAGGAATCTGTTCCAACATCATGTAACAATGCTAAAAGATGTAATTAGGTAACTGGGAAGCAGCAACCACATAGCAAAAGGAAAAATGATCAGAACATAGAAAACGTCCAGTCCAGTCCAGTCCATGCTAGAAATGTCAGATTGTAACATGAAACAGATCTCGAAATCCAAATCTATATCGACTAAGTTGGGGCTCAGTAATGGTTTTAATGTATTAACAGTGTCATGAACACATAATTTCTCAAAGAAGCTCATCTAACCGAGGCTAAACCGTACCTGCAGCAATTGCCTCGTCAAGAATATCTTTGAAACGGTGTGAATCTAACTTGGGGTCAGAGCAAATCATAGAACAAAAGAGCCTGCGCATTAATGAATTAGATGGCAGCATAGAGATTATGAAGTTAATGGAAATGAGAAGTGTGTAGTTGATTCTCAGCTAATACCTATTCATTTTACCCTTATACTTGTTAAACAAATCAATCAAGTCTTTCTTCTCTGACTCAGATCCTCTATAAGTTGCTTCAAACTCTTCGATGTCAGCCTCAGTTATCTGCAATAAACATTTATGCAAGAACCATGTTAGAGGATGTCTAATACTCAATTAAAACAGAATTAAATATCCGTGTCACTATTACCTTTGGATGCATAGCTCGAAAAAACTCCTTCAAGTTCTCCACAACATCTCCAGCCAAGTCCTGTCAATTACCAGTTAGCTATGTGCAAACATATTAAAGAGGTATCCGCTCGATTTACCCTAAGAGAGTATTCAGCCTCAACCACAGGGTAAAATTACTATTTTAGAGATTATGTAAAGTTTGCAAATCTCTCTACTTAGATGAATGACCATAAGATACTAAGATTCAAATAAAATTAGACTTATTTCACATAGAGATACCATATATACACACACATAGAGACGTTATGTTTTCCTAACACAAAATGCAAATAAATACCAACGTAATATTAGTGACTCCACCTATGTGAGCTCCATAGAAGTCCTAATAAAGGAAGGTTGGATAGGTTGATGACAAGAGCAGAAACAGTTCAATTAAAAAGAGCAGTGTTGTGCACAAAGCAACCTGTATTCATGCAAGGTCCGGGGAAGGGCCGCAACCCCAAGGGGTGTGATGTAGATAGCATACCGTAATGCAAGCATTAGTGGTTGCTTCCACGGCTTGAACCTGTGACCTAGGTCACACAAAGATAACTTTACCGTTGCTCCAAGGCTTCTCTTAAGTAGAAATAGTTCACTTATTGAGATAAAATGAAATCACAAACATCTGCAGAATGATAAAAGACTAATTTCATATTCTATTTGCATGAGGCAAGGGGAAATTGTTGAATTACTTCTCTTACAGTAAAGAAGGGTTAGGTAGGTTGACAACCAGAGTAGAAATAGTTCAATTATGATGATAAAATGAAGGGATCCTTACACAAATAGCCGGTCATATTCATTGTTTACTTTTTCTAATCATACACATAGATTATACATAATTATACATATATAATACATAAATTATGTATATATTATACCTCCACGGGCTATTTTTAGTCTAAGTGACTGGGTGTACGGCTATTTGGGTTAATTCTTCTAAAATGAGATCACATACATATGCATAATTGATAAACGCCCCATTTGATGTTCTATTCACATGAGGCAAGGGTAAATTGTTGAATTACTTATGTTACGGAGAAAATCACCCTTCCTCGTGTTAATTGGTATTTTAAAGTATTTACTTTCTAGTTTCCTCCTGACTATGAAGTGACTTAAAAACGCTCAGTTGGAGAAGGTGTATGTGCAATAAAACTGCTGTGGGAGCTGTCATTTACTAAATTTAAAACAAACTTTCTACTGCATTGCATCATAACAAGCAATAAAACCAATTTAGTGTAACTCACAGCATCATCAACACAGCCAGTCTGATCATACAGTGCTCGCTTCTCCTCATCACCAAGAACTGATATCACCTTTTGCAGCTGTTGAAATTTCTCTTTAGCTTCCTACAGAAAGAAAATTCAATATAAATGTCTTTCCTGTTGGCTAATGATATAGCAATAGTGAAGAAAATCAAACTCAAAAGTTATAAAACTGTGATATACCTCATCTCCCGGATTCTTATCTGGATGAAGCCGCAGTGCCAACTTGTAATACGCCTTCTTTATCTCCTGCTGAGATGCTGTTCTTTCAACCCCAAGAATCTAAAAAGCAGATGACTTGTTAGTTGATGTTTTGCTTAAAGTATATATATTTGTGTGTATATCGCCTCAGATTTTACTTTTGTTTCGTGGATTTAGGATGTGAAATGTGTTGATTTATATTAATTTGAGGTGTTTTTATGTGTAGGAATGATCCGGGAGCAATCGGGGGCGAAGTGTGCGAAATAAGAGCCAAAACGGACGAAAAAAGGAAAGTTGGATAGTGCAGCGCCACAGGCAGCCCTGAGCTACCTGTGGCGCCAGAAACAGTGTGCTCTAAATTACCAACGCCATTTAGGGCGCCTGGCGCTGAGCAGGGCGCCAGTGACGTAAATCTTCTCCAAGTTCGACCGGGACACGGTTATTTCGGCCCTAGACCTGCCCAACACGTATAAAAGCAAAACTAAACTTATTGGTGAAGGGAGGACGCCACTTTTGAGGGAGAATACACACGAGAAACATTCGGAAGCGAAGAAATCTCAGTTTTTTTCATATTTTTTTAGTATTTTCAATCATTCAACACTGAAGAAATTGTTTGCTATTATCATGAGTGGCTAAAAAACTCATTGTTATGGGGTTGTGATTTAGCCATGAATATTGTTTAGCCATGAATATTGTTGTTTAACGTTAGCTTAACCTTGATTACAATTCACTAATATATAGTTGTTTCTTCAATTCTGTAATTAATTGCTTAATTATCTGGCCAACAGCTAGGTTCTATTTACTATCTATGCTATGCTTGGGAAAGACGTATTTAGATTAGAGAAGAATTGAAGAGAGCACGATCTTAACTCTTAGGGGGGCGGATTTGTGGTTAGGATAGGAATATACCTAGTCACCGTGCATAATTAAATATCGTAATCTTAATGCATTCTTAACAGATTAATTTCATAGGAGTATAGGCGTTAATCTATTTTGAATAGGCGAGTAATACTTCGGGAGAAGGCTATGAGAGCAATTATCGATTAATTAGCAACCACGAGTGAATTGTATGAAAGGGAGAGTTAATTAGAACACAATATGAATGGTGAATCGATCGCAACCCTAGAATATTTGTCTCTACTGAATACACAAAAATCAATTTGCTACTTGATAATTTAGTTATTACTTAGAATTATAGTTTAGTATAATCACATCCTGGAACTTGATTTTGGCTTGACTGAATAACAATCTTGGTAAATTTAGTGGGTAGTTGATACAAGTCTCAGTAGGTTCGACACTCGACTTATTTTTTTATTACTTGTACGACCACGTATGCTTGCGTGTTTGTGTGGGAGCAACATTAGTTATCTCAGCTCTGTTGCGAATTAAGTAAAGCAAAACCAATACCAACACATAGCAAAGAAATCATGTGTTTAGTTCATAGAAAGGTCTTTGAACTGTAATTTTGGTACAGATACAAATGCAACGTGATAATTATGATCCTTATTGTTTCATTCTAAGCACTTCAGTACATCACAATATTCAATGAACACGCTCTTGGTACAGGCAGAGTGAGAACAACTAGGCATACAAATTGCGGGCAACCATGTCAATATCAATGAAGAGATTCAAGCAGAACAAAATTCCTGCTCCAGTTTACTATTATCTTTCTTCCTCCATAAAGTAATCGAGTCTTCCTAAAAGAAATCAACTAAGGGCTTGTTCAGTATGCCGGATTAAGTCTGGATTAGGAGATGTGTGCATTATAGTAAGGACACAAATTCTGTGGAGTTGAACTGAGTCATTAGTATACAATGTTAACCAGTTCCACTTTCTCCCGCTATCTCCCATGTGATAAAAGGGCTAGTGATGGAACCAGGATTTTATACTAGGGATTCAATATTGTCAAACATGGAATTTAAACCTGTGACCTAATGCAATTTTTGAACCCCTTTGCTACTTTACTAGAACTTCCCCTCAAGACAAGGGAGTTCAACAGCTCACACACAACCCCAAAAGACGAATTTTAACCCTATTCACACAGTATATATTTTCTGCAAATGGAATTTAATTGGACCCTTTCTCCAAGCTAGCTCTGCCACTGATAAGGGCTCTCGTATGTGGAGGGCCATTGCAAATGTTAATTTAGACTGTTTCCACTTTCAGTTGAGAAAGTGACAGACTGGTAAGCTCTCAAATACCGTACCTCAGCTTGTATTTCCAATACCTACCCACTGCATTAGGTTATGGGTTTCGAGATGCGGTAATGAGCCAACAACAATCAAAGGCATATCCAGTTATTTTTAGCATTGCACCCATCATATCTACCATTCTTGCAACTCTAGTGGATTTTTACACATAAACTTATACTCCACGAGTCCACGTCAAAAGTAATGGGTTCAAAAGAACCCTGTACCTTAAAGGTGATTCTATGATTCCCTAGTACAAGACTTAGTTGGATCAGCATGGACATTTATCATATCATCACAACTCCTTCGCATACCCCTAGGAAGACCAACGTAAACTTGACTAGAAATTGTTAAATGAGTTCCATGTAGACAATGAGTATGAATAATTACAGGATTATTTGTTAACTACATTCAAGCAATTAGTGTGTTGCACATTGGAATAGTTAACCAAAGTCTGATCTAATCTGAAATTTTGCATAAAACAGACAAAGGAACTCAACAATCAACAGACTGGCCAAACCTAGGGCACAATAGGCAAAAACCCTTGAAAAAATCAGTATATTAGCGAGAAACACCTCAAAATTCGAAAACCCCAAATACAATTTCCTTAAAGGCTACAGTTAATTAGGGCAAAAAATTATAGGTACCTCATACAGGCTCTTATTATGGGAAGAAGAAGCAGTGGTATGTTGTTGATTTTCATTCATTTCTTCTTCTTCAGTAACCCTAGCCGTCTTCTTCCTCTTCCCCATAATGCAAACGCTAAATCTATAGTAAATGTTAATTAGTGGAAAATGTTTTTGGGATGAGGGGTTTATAAAGACGAGGGATTCCCGCCATATGGTTCCTCAACTTTCCCAGTTCCCGCCAGACCATCACTTCGGCGGACCTTATCACTTATTAGGGGCGTTTGGCTTAAGGAATGAATATCGCAAAAATTTAAAATAGTCAGATTTATAAGTGTTAATTGAAAAATAGTTATAGTTTCAATAGTAATCGAAATTCAAGTCATTTTTCATGTAAAGATAAATTTGAATGAAAATACTGTTCAAAATCTGGAAAATATTCCAGCATAATATACTGGAGTTCCAGTATAATATATTGGTCCAGTATAATGTGTTGGAAGTTCATACACACGTGCTCTAATCTCTAGTATAATATGTTGAAACTTTTCGTGTGTTGGAGTTCTAGCATAATATGTTGGAAGTTCATAAACGGATGCATCAATCTCCAGTATATTATGTTGGAACTTTCTGTGTTGCGGCAAAATAGTGGCTATTTTTCAATGACTTTGCAAACACTGGCTATTTTTCAATTTCCAGTCCGAAAACTAGCTAGTCCATGCTATTTTCACACAGTAATCCCCATGTAAACTCTGAGATTACAAAAAAAAAATTATTATTATTATTATTATTAAATTAGGTATTCAGTGTGAAATAATATTTTAGATTAGCTAATCTTAGGATAAATAATCAAATGATAACGGCTATCCTTTCTCAAAATTATTCTTTAAGAAATGTAAGGTTAAAATTATTTTTTTATATTAATTTTATGTAATGTAAAAAGTACTATTCTTCTTTCTCATTAGGAAATTCAGACTTCAACTTTGATAATCGTATCCTCTCTCAAGTGATTTGAACCTACAACATAAAATTTTGGAGACTCACATTCCACTAAACTGAAGTAAGAATAATCAAACACATAATTTATTCTATATTTCACATATTTTATTTTTTTAGTTCAATAAATTAAACTAAATAACTAAAAAAAAACATCAAACGCGCAAGTGAGGGTAATCTCAATATTCCCTTCTTAACTTCTTTTTTTATTTAATTAAGAATAATAAACACTTACCTTTTTACATTTGATGAACAAAATGAGATCACCATTGCCATTGAAAACATGAAGGTCCCCTATATGTTCTAGGTAATTAAATCTTCGAAATAGTGAGGCAATCTAAAATTAGATGAATGCAATATGACAATGTTTTTTTTTTTTGGACGGATAATCGGTCAATATATTCTTGTTGATACCACAATTAATCCCGTGTCACCGATAGGAGTTGGACTTGCAGAATTCTTCGAATAATGATAAATATTTATTCACACTTACTGTTTATATTAAATTAAATAATTTATTTTTAGTAGTTATAAACTAAAGTAAAAAGACATATTAATTGATTATGCTTAATTTATAAATGTGTGTATTAAATCACGTATCAACATTTATTGAATTCATGTAACATGCGAGTAAATTTTTATTTCGAATAACCACGTAAACGAGATGGCTCTAATATTTACAAGTCACAATGAAAGGAAAAATATTGTCTATTAAGTTTTTCTTAGCTAATTCTTCTATGTCTCGTGGGTCATGTATCAGCTTTTTGCTGCAATCACCAAGAATGATAACGTGTTAATAAGTATAGTCGTAATTATTTGTATGGGATTAAAGTTCATAATAAATTTGAGTAAATTCTTAAATTTGAAATACCATCCAAATTAAGATTAAGTATTTGAGTCCAACGTCGATAAAAGTAAGAGAGTATACCTAGCTAAGCTATATTACAGACTATGGTTTTTGGGAGCTTTTAAGGAGGAATACTGATCACGCCCAATTATGCCTTATAAAAAGGATTAAGCGGTTGTTGCAAATTTAATCCGGGTATTTAGCCCAGAGTCGAATCCCACAGGGAATTAAACTATTAATTACTTTTGCCAACCTCACTGAATTCTCTGTAATCAACTTCCCAGATGTTTTGACTAACAATTGGTGATATTTCTATTAACTATGACTGAATAAAATTAATTAAACTAAGAGTTAACTACGACTGAGTTGTAAACAAATAAGAGAAGGATCTAAGGTTGTGATTTTCCCTATTGATGGAATCCCTTTCTGTTATGTGTCATATAGATTTGCCTAATATTTTCTATCGATCATGAGCACTCTTACTACCGTAAATCTCTCCCGAGTAATTACGATAATTTACTAGACGCACTCTCCCGAGTTACGCTACCTGGCTTTTATTACAACTCACTTAGATCGCACCCGAGGTTTCGTTATCCCTAATCTCACCTTTAAACCTTCGGTTATTGATTCCTCATATACTTTGGGAGTGGTGTTGTTCAACAACTACCTAAATATGCACTCTCTCCCGAGTAATACATACTAAATAGGCACAACTAAATTAGGATCCTATCAATTAACTACAACAGAGACGTAGTTGAACAAATAGAGATTAAATTGGGCAAACTATATTAACACAACAAGAATTCCTTCAACAGGTTCCATCAAAACCCTAGACTAAATAATTTAGCTACTCATAATTGTTTTCATAATAACAACAGCAAAATTCATCATGAATGATAAAAACAAAAGGAAGAAAGGTAGAACTCGATGCCGAATTTTCCTCCTTGCCTCTTGCCTCTTGCCTCTTCTTGCCTTGAACAAAACTATAAAAACCTTGATATCCTCTTTTTGGGCGAGCTGGACCTATTATAGGTTAAGTGGAATTGCCCCCAAACTTCCAAGTTTACCCCGAAAATTACCGGATTTCGGAGTAACTAAAGCGGCCGCGCTCGAACCGCGCATGGGCCGCGCTAATCGCGTTTTAACTGTCGCTGCTTCCTGGACTAGCGTGGCCGCACTAAGACCGCGCTTGGGTCGCGCTAATCGACTTTAGCACTACCCAGGTTCTTCTGCTCTAGCGCGGCTGCGCTAAGGCCGCGCTTGGCCCACGCTAGAGTGGATCATTTATTTATCTCTTATTTTCTTTCTTCTTTCACACTCCCTTTTCTTTTTTCAGAAGATGGGGATCATTGGATTGATTGGCTCTTTTATCCCCGAGGTTTTATGGTGTCAGTTCCTTCAGTCAACTTTTTTGGTAAGCCAAAAACTCAGCTCCGAGGGGCTTTCCTTGCTTTATTTTAGCTCCAAACACTGTCCTATGTCCTCATAATCACGACTTGCTCCTGCAAAACATAAAATTCACAATTAGAGCCATTTTTCGTCATTTAACCTCCCTAGAGCAATGAAGCATAGTAAAGTTAGGGAATAAATGGTTGCTAAACTACATGAATCTAGCCTATTATCAACACCCCACACTTAAATCATTGCTTGTCCCCGAGAAATCCACCATACTCTACAGAGGTTCCTTCACTAAGCACCCCCCCAATGTGTCACACCAAGAACATATCACAAAAGTTGTGCCTAGTAGTGTAACATATTTTCCTCAAGAGTTGACTCTCACGTGTCGTGCAATATTCATACTTACTCAACTTACTCCTTGAGAGATCAAGACTTACCTCTCCTTCATGAATCAAATGCCCTCACATCACACAAGAGAGTAGTTCCACAAGTAATAGCATTAAGAACAATTAGGAACTCAGATAGACAAAATTCACTCACTCTCAAAAAGAATATTCATATGCCACAAAATGCACCATAGGCTTGTCCATAGTGTACTACTCTGCTAATCGAGCTCATTCAGTCTAAGATCAATTAGGACTTTATTTGGTTGTAATGAAGGCTAAGGGACGGGTAGGATATATTTGGATATAGTGACTAACCTCCCTAAGTACTTTAATACAATTACTTTCACTTTCAGCACCGTACTATGTCAGACCAGACATTCTACCCCACTTCTATTTATAACACCCCAAAATGTGTTAGGTATAGTTGTATCAAGTCACCACTTAACGGAGAATTCTTTTTTTTTTTCAAAACACTGCACCTTTCTCCCTATTTCATTAGTTCCACTCAAAAATCCAAACCAGCCACCCCACACTTTAACTTTTACATATTTCATAACTGCTTAAGTGCTTATGGGAGGTAAAGAGGTTCAAATAGACGGGTCATTCAAACAATTGGGTAAGGCTTGTAGTGTGGTTGCCAAATAACATGCTTATAGGCTCAACGGGGTTGACTACGATATATCACATTTAGGTGGGTATACTTTATATATCTGGCTTAACAAAAAAATTCCTATATCACTTCTAAGACTGAATAAAGCTAATATTTCGCTTTGCAAACACACCTGGCACGTTCTAGGCATCAAATGCAGAGCATAGAATACAATACAACTCACACACACATGACAAATAGCTCACTCCAGATTGGCTTATCAAAACACTCTCGTTTGAGTACTCAAGTCAGTTATAAACATACGATTTAAGGCACTCTAACAAGAATCAACAATTAAGACTAAGCGTCACACTCTAGTGTCTACTGTGTTCATATTACCTACAATAAGGAACATCATTAGCGCAGTACAAACGAGGTGACCAACTGTGGTTACTCAGACTTCACCCTTACAATTGGTCACAATTATCATTGACACTCACTGTGGCATTTTAACAAACACGTTGTGGGCATCATTCACCAAAGCCCCCAATGAACCATGTTATAACCCAATTTCCACTAAACCCACCTAACTACGTTTAAGAGCGACAACTACACAGACGCCACCACCTACAAGAAACTAAGTATATACTACAAATTACTTCTAAAAAAAATAAGAAAAATTACTACCTAACCAAGAATTCAAAAGAAAAAAAAACTAACAAAAATAGGGAAAAAGGAAATCTTACCTGAGGTGGGAGAAAAGTGTGAGAATTGAAGAAGAGTGGTTGGGGATTAGCTTGAACCTTGGGAAGATTGGGGATATGGTTATTTCTTTGGGGAGGGTGAATGAGATTTAGAGGGTGTAGCGAGGGAGATGAAGAGTTTCTTAGGTGATGGGGGTCGTGGGAGGGAATGTGATTTAGTGGGAATAGGAGAAGGGGGGTTAGGGTTGGGGGCATAAGAAATAAGGGGGGAAAATGAAAATCAATTAAAAAAAAATTAAACTAACTACAACAACCTGTCCGGCGACCTAACAAGCGCGGTCATAGTGCAGTTCGAGCGCGGATGCGCTTGTATTGTCGAGACGGGCAGAATGAAACCCCATTAGCGCGGTTGTAGCGCGGTTGTAGCGCGGCTGCGCTTGTAGCGTCGAGACGAGGCAGAATGAGACCTCATTAGCGCGGACCTAGAGCGGCCACTCTACCTGGAGGCAGAACACTTGGCATTAAGCGCGGCCTGAGCGCGGTCGTGCACCTGGCATCGACTATTTGCCCTTTTTTTTACCTTTTTCCCCACGTTGGCCTGACTTATCATTCGCATGAGCTCACCTGCATGTGTTAGTACTTACAAACAGTCAAATACAGTTCTAACTACTCTACATTCACTACGCGTTGGGTTACCTCCCAACTGGCGCCTTAGCTAATGTCGTGGTGCGACAATTACAACAAGTCAATGGGTTGCCTCCCATACAACGCCCAATTTAACGTCACAACACGACGCAAATGAGCGCATTTAAGGCTCGCTTGACCTTTGAGGTTCAATCAGATGTATCACTGACACTTCATTGGTTTCATCAATACCCGCATACGGTTTCAATATGTGCCTGTTGACTCTAAATGTGTGGGGATATTTTTTTGAAGCAATATCTATGGCACCTGAATGGAGCACTTCGACCACACGAAATGTCCAGACCATCGTGACTTGAGTTTACTCGGAAATAGCCTTAATCTTGAATTATAAAGCATCACCATATCTCAGGGTTTGAAGTTTCGCTCAACAATGTTCTTATCGTGCAACCTCTTCATTATCTCCTTGTACAACCTCTTGCTCTCGAAAACAAGATATCGGAACTCATCTAGCTCATGCAATTTTGTGACTCTATTTGTGCTCGCCGCCTCAATGTCCAGATTTAGTTGTTTCAATGCCCACCAAGATGATTGTTCAAGTTCCACTAGCAAGTGACATGCTTTCTTATGGTGACATACCAAGTGGTGTTTTGAAAGCGGTTCTGTAGGCCCAAAGTGCATCATCTAGCTTTTTCGCCCAATCAGTTCTTGTGGCATTCACAGTTTTAGTCAGCACACTCTTTATTTCTCTATTAGACATTTTGACCTGTCCACTGGTCTGAGGATGGTATGGGGCTGCCACCTTGTGGCGCACATCGTACTTTGCTAGCAATTTCTCGAAGGCTCGGTTGCAGAAGTGCGTGCCTCTGTCACTGATAATGGCTCTCGGGATCCCAAAACGGGTGAATATATTCTTCTTCAAAAACCCAAGCACCACCCTTGCATCATTGGTGGGGAGAGCTGCAGCTTCCACCCATTTGGACACATAATCTACAATAACAAGTATGTACTTATTGCCATAGGAGCTGACGAAGGGTCCCATGAAGTATATCCCCCATACATCGAACACTTCAACCTCTTGAATTGGGTTCATGGGCATCTCATGGCAACGGGAGATGTTCCCGGTTCACTGACATTCATCACAACCCTTCACCGATGTGCATCCTTAAACACAGTTGGCCAGTAGAACCCGGCTTCTAGAACTTTTGTTGTTGTCCTGACTCCTCCAAAATGTCCGCCATATGCCGATGCGTGACATGCCTGTGAAACAGAAGATTGTTCTATCTCGGAGACACACCTCCGGATCATATTGCCAACACAAATTCTAAACAAATAAGGTTCATCCCAGTAATATATGCGGCAGTCATGGTAAAAAAAATTCTTTTGCACAGAGGAAAGGTCATAGGGGAATATACCACTTGTCGGGTAATTTGCAATGTCTGCATACCATGGAACTTCCTCAAGGCTTGTAGCGAGTAGCTGCTCGTCTGGAAAGGTTTCCAAAATATCCTCTGCCTCAACTGAGTTTTCAGCTCCTTCAAGTCGCGATTGATGAACCGCGACTTGGTTTTCCATGCCCTTACGGTCACGAATCTCCAGGTCGAACTCTTGCAATAGCAGCACCAAACGAATCAGGCGCGGTTTGGACTCCTTCTTTTCAATCAGGTACTTGAGAGCAGCATAATCAGTATATATAATTACCTTAGAGCCAATCAAGTATGATCTGAACTTGTCGAATGCGAACACCACAACCAACATCTCCTTCTCAGTCACAGTGTAATTCAGTTGGGCTTCACTCAATGCTCTACTTGCATAGTAAATTTGGTGCATTATCTTGTCTTTCTGCTATCCTAGCATTGCTCCCACTGCATAGTCACTCGCGTCACACATGAGTTCGAACGGTTTCTCCCAGTCGGGGAAATAATGATGGGTGCTGTGACTAGCCTCTTCTTCAACTCCTCAAATGCTACCCTGCAATCATCAGAAAATACGAAACGATGATCTTTTTCTAACAACTTACACAGAGGGTTGGTAATTTTTGAGAAGTCTTTGAGGAATCTCCGATAGAAACCGGCATGCCCGAGGAAGCTCCTGATTGCTTTACCAATGTGGGAGGTGGAAGATTTTCTATCACATCGAATTTCGCCCCATCCACCTCGATTCCCTTACTTGATGCCAGGTGTCCCAAGACTATACCCTCTTGTACCATGAAATAACACTTTTCCCAATTGAGTACAAGGTTAGTCTCGATACACCTTTTCAACACTCGGGTCAGATTTGTAAGGCACTCATCGAATGAGTTTCACACCACTGAGAAATCATCCATGAACACCTTCATTATATCTTCGACCATGTAAGTGAATATGGCCATCATGCACCTATGGAATGTGGTGGGTGCATTGCATAGGCCAAAGGGCATTCTCCGGAAGGCAAAAATCCCATATGGACATGTGAACGAGGTCTTCTCTCTGTCCTCTAGTGCAATGGAGATTTGGTTGTACCCTGAGTACCCATCCAGAAAACAGATGTTTGACCTCCCTGCCAGTCTGTCAAGCATCTGATCAATGAAGGGAAGTGGGAAGTGGTCTTTCCGGATGGACATATTCAATTTCCTATAGCCCGTACAAATTCTCCAGCCTGTGACGGTTCTTGTAGAGATCAGCTCATTGTTATCATTTTTTACCGCCGTCATACCACCCTTCTTAGGAACACATTGCACCGGGCTAACCCAGTTGCTATCAGAGATGGGGAAAATGATTCCCACATCTAACCACTTAATAATATCCTTCTTCACCACTTCCTTCATATTAGGGTTCAGCCTTCTTTGGTGCTCCCTGGAAGGTTTGTGCCCCTCTTCCAGTAGAATTTTATGCATACAATATGCCGGGCTGATCCCCTTAATGTCTGCCATGGTCCACCCAATGGCAGTCTTGCACTCTGTGAGTACCTGCAAAAGTTGTTGTGCCTGCACATCTAACAAACTAGATGAGATAATAATAGGTAATGTGGAGTTAGGTCCTAGGAATGCATACCTGAGATGGGCGGGCAGTGGTTTCAACTCTAGCTTTAGTGGTTCTTCTATGGATGGTTTGGCTGGAGGGGTTTCTCTTTTTTCTAAGTGCAGGGGCTCAAATTCAAGTGATGTCTTTCAAAAGCCTTTGCCCTAAAGAGCCAGCACCCATTCTGCCAATTCTTCCCCATTCACCTCATCTACATTCATAAGACATGCAACAAGAGGATCCTCAATAGTCAAGGTCTCATCGTCCTCTCCAGGATTACATCTACGACATCAATAAGAGAACAATTGACGAATTCACTTGGTCGCCTCATAGATTTCTGCACGTTGAATGTTATCTCGTCATCGTTCAACTCATCTTGAGCTCCCCAGTTTCACAATCAATGAGTGCTCGCCCTGTGGCCAAGTGTTGGTTGATTTCCCAATGCACACGCAAGTGTACGTGGTCGACAAGTAATATAGGAT
>ML406579.1:86400-131483 GCA_005239525.1 Nicotiana knightiana | reverse complement strand
GGGGGGGGAGGCAAGATAAACAATTGAGAAAAAGTTATGTGGAATGAATTATCATTTCTACATCTACATCCTCGAATAAGATAACATGAACGTGAAGTTTATAAAAAGATAATTCATCTACAATATATTGCAAATCATACCAGACGCATTTGCTGACCCAAAGAAAGTAACTATATTCTCACTGCAAGTGCTCTTATTAGAATAAGTCCTGGAAGGACAAAGTCTATGGTACGCTTAATGCGTATAGACAAATCGGTTTCAAATAAAATTCTTGATAAATAAAATGAGCAAATTATCAAAATGATCATAATAAGGAGGCAATTGATATAGAAGATCACATAACATAATACTTCATAAAATCTCAGAAGAGGTTTAGGTACCTTAAAATATGAATGAAGAGATCTCTATGTTATGTCTTTATGAAAAAAATATTGAAACCGATATATGTTCGTCGACAACATTTATGATAGCGCTAAGTATAGATGAGAATCTTAAGTCTGTCGAATACAGACGCAAAAATATTGGCCAAATGGAAAAGACAAAATTCGAATATAATTGATTTCATATGAAAGACATGTCGTTTTGGACTTGTAGTTCAAACACTCGAAAGTATAAAGTCAATGGTGTTTCCATCACCTTAATGTATCTTATATGTCTTGCATGACATGAAAACTTGATGTAAATCTAAAGTCTATTTATATGGCTTATATGACTTAATATATGACAATCCCTGAAAAATATTGCTCAAAGCATATAGAATTCTTGGTCATGAAGTAGTACATCCTAAGTGCAATTTGTGCACATTTGTATCTTGCTATAACGATAAGCATGATTATGTGATAGCGAGGATTTTCAAGGTGCAACATACTCATTGGAGTTAACATGGCTGATTTATTCATGTGATGACCCAAAAGGTCATCCCGTGTAATTTTAGCTAACTCTGTATTCTGAGGCCATGAAAGCCTCCTTATATCTCACCTCGATTTTGCGTGCGCATCCCGGGCGTATAGCCAGGAAGCCGTTATGTGAAAAATTGATAAAAATGTTATTTTTGTGTTGAAATTTGAATAAAGTTGACTTTGGTCAATATTTTTGGTAAACGAACCCGGACCCGTGATTTGACGGTCCCGGAGTGTCCGTAGGAAAATATGAGACTTGGGCGTATGCCCAGAATCGAATTCTGAGGTGCCGAGTCCGAGAAATGAATTTTTGAAGAAATTTTTTTTCTGAAAAACATAAAGTTTTTGAAAGTGAGATTTGATGTGAAACCTGTGAAACCAGGACCGTATTATGGTTCCGGAGCCCGGAACATGTTCAATATGTCTTATATGTGTTATCTGTGAAATTTGGTGAGAAACGGACTTAGTTTGACGTGATTCGGATCGAAAATGGAAAATTAGAAGTTTTTGAAGTTTAAAGGAATTTCATTAATTTTGAGGCTTAATTCGATGTTTATGATGTTATTTAGGTGTTTTGATTACTTGAATGAGTTTGTAGATGTTTACGAGGTCGTGTGTGTATTTGGTTTTTAGCCCCGAGTCGGGTGAGTTTTGGGTAGGCGTCGGAGTGCATAAAGCCTTAGAAAATCTGGTATAATTGTTGTCATCTGGTGTCCAGGGATTTACCCTATGCAAACGCACTCAAAGGGGTGCGAACGTGCAGGGTTATAAAGGTCTGGGGGGGTAGGGTCAAATTTGTTCTGTGCGAACGCACGATATCTCATCCGAACGCACATGGTAATCTTGGGAGGGGGTTGGGTAGTGTTGTGCGAACGCATCCAACCAGGTGCGAACGAATAGGGTTAGCAGGGGCTGGGCAGCAAAACACATTGTGCGAACGCACTAGTGTGTATGCGATAGCGGGGGTTAGTCTAGGTTGACATGTGCGAAAGTAGTCCTCCTGCTGCGATCGCACTGCTTTAAATTGCCCAGCTATTTTTTAAAACCAAAAACAGAACCCATTACGGGATAAGCCCATTTTTTTCACAACTTCTTCTTCTCCACACCTCCTTGGGCAATCTTTGAAGGGAAACTTCACCATAGCTTCATAGGTAAGTGATCTTAACTTCATTTTGTTCCATTTTCATTAACATTTATTAGATTCTAGGCCTAAAATCATGGAATTAAAGGTAGAAAATTAGATTTTTGAGTAGAGTTAGGGCTTTTCGAATGGATTTGACCTCGTTTTGGGGTCGGATTTCAAAATAAATTGTATATTCGAGCTCGTGGGAGAATGGGTGATCGGGTTTTGGTCCGAACCTCGTGTTTCGACCAAGCGGGCCCGGGGTCGAATTTTGGAATTTTTGGAAGAATGTTGGGAAATCTATATTTAAGCATTGGAATTGAATTGTTTAACATTTACTGATATTATTGAGTCGATTATTTATAGATACGATTGTTTTGGAGTCGGTTCAAAAGGAAAAACGGTGGTAGAGGCTTGATTTGCATTCTTGGAGCCGAGGTTTGGCCTAATCTTAGCTTGAGGGAATAAGTGTTGAGTCATATATGCTACGGGTTATTATCATTTTAAATGTATAGGTGAGGTGACGAGTACCTATGCCTTGTTTTCAAGCATGCCCGTGAGTCATAACTTATAGTATATGTGTTTTTCTTCGATAGCCACTGTGTTATGAAGTAGATTTCATTTTGGAGATTATTCAATTGTGGGAAATACTTGGTTGTGAACACTGTTGATTAGTTGTTCGGTTGAGGATTATTTTGTTATGTTACGTTCAGTGAGATTGGTTATAGTTGTGTCCCTTGCCGGGACGGTGATATTTATGTTATCGTTCCCTTGCCGGGATGTTGTAAAATTATGGTATGTATTATGGTTCTTCCTTTCCAAATTGTGTTACGATTATTGTTTGGGTGAGGAACAGTGTAAATCACGAAGGGTGATGTCGTGCCATGATTTATATCTAAAAGCACGAAGGTTAATGTCGTGCCGATGTTGTGATTTTAAAAGCACGAAAGGTGATGCCGTGCCATGATATGAGAGATAATGCACGAAGGATAATGTCGTGCCATGATATTGTGAGGTAAAAGCACGAAGGGTGATGTCGTGCACTTGTTTGTTCTATGTTGTTATTTTGATACTAGACGATTGTCATGTTCTGTTACTCCATAAGTGTTTTCCCCTTTGTACCCTGGCATGTTTTTCCCGTATTTGTACTTAACTTTTTACTTCCTGCTGTTATTTTTATTATATATTATTGAATTGCACATGTGTTTATTATTTGTCGTGTCCTAGCCTTGTCACTACTTCGCCGAGGTTAGGCTCGACACTTACTCAGTACATGGGGTCGATTGTACTGATGCTACACCTGCACTTCTTTATGTTTTGCAAATTACGGTACCGGACCCAGTGGACAGTGATCGAGCGAGTATCCTTCAGTCCACAAGCGACACTGAGGTAGTCCTGCAGGCGTCCGCAGGCCTTGGCGTCACTATCTATTTCTTTCCTTCTGTCTTATCTTGTATTTTTGGACAGCTACGCTTGTTTATTTCAGACACATGTTTTTAGTAAATCTTAGACTGTCCGTGAAATTGTGACACCAGTTCTGGGGATATGTTTAAGGAAGTTGGGTGAGATATATTATTTAAGTTGTTGAATTTCTTATCTTCCGCATTCTTATTTCTATTGTTCTTGTATTTCACTTTTTAAATTCTAAATAACAAAGGAATAAAACAGAATATCCAGTAACGTTGGCTTGTCTAGTGGATTCAACGTTAGACGCCATCACGCCTAAAGGTGGGATTTCGGGTCGTGACAAGTTGGTATTAGAGCACTAGGTTGCCTAGGTCTCACAATTCACGGACAAACTTGTAGAGTCTAAGGGATCGGTACGGAGAGGTCTGTACTTATCCCCAGAGGCTGCAAAGTTAGGAATAACTTCACATTTCTTCTTCTCTGTCGTGCGATTTGAATTCTAAATGCTAACTGATTTTTTATTCTATTCTCTCGCAGATGGCGAGAACGCGTGCTTCCTCATCTACCGATCAGCAACTCGATCCTCCTGTTGCAGATCATACGAGGGGCCGAGGACGAGGACGAGGTCGTGCTAGAGGCCGAGGCAGGGCTCAGCCCAGAGCAGCAGCACCAGTAGAGGACCCTCAGGTAGACTTTGCTGGTGAGATTCCTGCTCAGGCAGTTCCAGTTGAACCAGCTCAGGTCCCAGAGGGGTTCATTGCCACCCCGGTTCTTCAGGACGCTCTGGTCCGTTTAGTGGGCCTTATGGAGAGCGTGGCTTAGGCCGATCTTCTTCCTACTGCATCAGCCATCTATCAGGCTGGGGGAGGGACCCAGACTCCTGCTACTCTCACACCAGAGCAGCTAGCTCCTCAGTTTCAGTCTCCAGCACCTCAGACAGCTCGAGCAGCTCAGCCGGGTTTGTGGCACAGACAGTTGAGGGGGAAGCCATGTTTGCCGATGCTTTGTGGAGGTTGGACCGGGTCACCAAGCTATTTTCTACTACATTTACTGGTGCACCATCAGAGGATCCTCAGGATTTCTTGGACAGTTGCTATGAGGTTCTTCAGAACATGGCATTGTGGAGTCCAACGGAGTTGATTTTGCTACATTCCGTCTTTCTGGTACCGCCAAGACTTGGTGGAGGGATTTCTGTTTGACCAGACCAGTTAGGTCTTCGCCCTTGACTTGGGCTCAGTTCTTCGAGTTATTCTTGGAGAAGTTTCTACCAGTTACTCAGAGAGAGGGTCTTTGGAGGCAGTTTGAGCGCCTCCAGCAGGGATCTATGACTATAACACAGTATGAGACCAGGTTCATTACTTTGGCCCGACATGCTATCATGATACTCCCCATTGATCGTGAGAGGGTGATGAGGTTTATTGAGGGTCTAGCTCAGCCTATTAGACTCCAGATGGACAGGGAGACAGGTACTGATATTTCATTCCAGGAGGCGACCAATGTGGCCAGGCGTATTGAGATGGTCTTATTGCAGGGTAGTGGTCAGGGATCTGACAAGAGACCTCGCCATTCCGGTCGATTCAGTGGTGCCTCATCTGGAGGGAGAGATTCCTTTGGGAGAGGTCATCTTCCTAAGCCATTCCAATCAGCGCTTCAGGTATCCTACAGTGCACCGCTGCTTCAGAGCTTCCACGGTGGTTATTCTAGTCGACAAGGACAGTTTTAGGGCCAGCAGCCTCAGCAGCAGAGGGCTTTTAGCTCTTGTGGTAATCCAGGGCACATTGCTAGGTATTGCCCCCGAGCTTCTGGTAGTTCTCATCATCTGGGTTCTCGTGCTATGATTTTCGCACCAGGTGCAACCCCACCCCCTCAGCCAGCTAGGGGTGGAGGTCGAGGTGCCATAGGTGGAGGTCAGACTCATAGAAGTGGAGGACAGGCCACGAGAGGTAGAGGTCGGCCCGCAGTAGGTCGACCCAGAGATGTTCAGGTTGGAGGGCGTCGCCCCGGTGCTATGCTATTCCTGCCAAGCCTGAGGTTGAGGCCTCTGATGCAGTTATTACAGGTATGGTTTCAGTTTGCAGCAAAGATGCTTAAGTTTTATTTGATCCGGGTTCTACATTCTCCTATGTGTCTTCATATTTTGTCACTTATCTGAGCATGCCCCGTGATTCGCTGAGTACTTTTGTATATATGTCTACCCCGGTGGGTGATTCTATTGTGGTAGATCAAGTTTATTGTTCATGCTTAGTGGTTATTGGTGGTCTGGATACTCATGTAGATATTTTGCTTCTTGATATAGTTGACTTCGATGTTATTTTGGGGATGTATTTATTATCTCCCTACCATGCTATTCTGGACTGTCATGCCAAGACAGTGACCTTGGCCTTGCCAGGAATACCTTGTTTGGAGTGGAGAGGGACTCCTAGTCATTCTTCCGGTAGAGTTATTTCATATATGAATGCTCGGTGTATGGTCGAGAACGGTTGCTTGGCCTATTTGGACTATGTTCGTGATTCTGGTGCTGAGGTTCCTTCTATGGAGTCTGTGCCCGTGGTTCGTGAGTTTCCAGAGGTATTCCCTACTGACCTGCCGGGTATGCCACCCGACAGGGATATTGGCTGTTGTATTGAGTTGGCTCCGGGCACTCAGCCCATTTCTACCCTGTCGTATCGTATGGCCCCGCCAGAGTTGAAGGAGTTGAAGGATCAGTTGCAGGATTTGTTGGATAAAGGCTTTATTAGGCCTAGTGTTTCTCCGTGGGGTGCCCCAGTGTTGTTTGTCAAGAAGAAAGATGGCTCGATGAGGATGTGTATTGACTACCGGTAGTTGAACAAGGTTACTATTAAGATTGACTTGAGATCTGGTTACCATCAGCTGAGGATTAGGGCATTTGATGTCCCTAAGACAGCCTTTCGTACTCGGTATGGGAATTATGTGTTCTTGTTGATGTCATTTGAGTTGACAAATGCCCCCGCTGCTTTTATGGAGTTGATGAACCAGGTGTTCAGGCCCTATTTGGACTCATTTATGATTGTTTTCATTGATGATATTTTTATTTACTCCCATAGTCGTGAGGAGCATGGGCAGAACCTTCGAGTCGTCCTCCAAACTCTGAAGGATAGTCAGTTATATGCCAAATTTTCCAAGTGTGAGTTCTGGTTGGGTTCGGTTGCATTTCTAGGCCATGTGGTATCATCAGAGGGTATTCAGGTGGATCCCAAGAAGATTTCAGCAGTCAGAGATTGGCCTAGGCCCACTTCAGCTACAGAGATTCGGAGTTTCTTAGGCTTAGCAGGTTATTATCACCGGTTTGTAGAGGGATTTTCATCCATTGCAGCCCCGATGACCAGATTGACTCAGAAGGGTGCCCAGTTCAGGTGATCGGATGAGTGTGAGGCGAGCTTTCAAAAGCTCAAGACAACCTTGACCATGGCACCGGTGTTAGTTCTGCCCACAGGTTCAGGGCCATATACCGTGTATTGGGATGCTTCACGGGTGGGACTTGGTGCAGTGTTGATGCAGGATGGCAAGGTTATATCCTATGCTTCTCGTCAGTTGAAGGTTCATGAGAAGAACTATCCAGCTCATGATTTAGAGTTAGCAGTTATTGTTCATGCGTCGAAGATTTGGAGGCATTATCTGTATGGGGTGCCATGTGAGGTGTTCACGGATCATAAGAGTTTGCAGTATTTGTTAAAGCAGAAAGAGTTGAATATGAGGCAGAGGAGATGGTTAGAGCTGTTGAAGGATTATGACATTACCATCTTATATCATCTAGGGAAGGCCAATGTGGTGGCCTATGCTTTGAGCGGGAAGTCGGCCAGTATGGGTAGTCTTGCTTATCTATCAGTCGGAGAGCGACCTCTTGCTTTGGATGTTCAGGCTTTGGCCAACCGGTTCATGAGATTGGAGGTTTCTGAGACTGGCAGTGTTTTGGCCCATATTGTGGCCCGTTCTTCATTGTATGATCGTAGTCGGGCCAGGCAGTATGATGATCGTCATTTGTGTGTTCTTAGAGATACGGTCCAGCACAGAGGTGCCAAGCAGGTCACAGTTGATGATGAGGGATTTTTAAGGATGCAGGGTCGTATTTGTGTACCCGATGTTGATGGCATTCGTGAGTTGATATTGCAGGAGGCCCATAGTTCGCGGTATTCCATTCATCCGGGCGCCGCAAAGATGTACCAGGATTTGCGGCATCATTATTGGTGGTGGAGGATGAAGAAGGATATTGTAGCATATGTAGCTAGGTGCTTGAACTGTCAGCAGGTGAAGTACGAGCACCAGAGACCCGGTGGTTTGATGCAGCAGATTGAGCTTCCCGAGTGGAAGTGGGAGCGTATCACCATGGATTTCGTAGTTGGACTCCCACGGACTCAGAGGATGTTTGATGCAGTGTGGGTCATTGTGGATAGGCTGACCATGTCAACACACTTTATTCTACAGGTGTGCATTCGATTTATCGATTCGATTTTGACCCTTATCAATAATTACTTATTGATTATCGATTTGTACATATGCTTATCGTTATCGTTTCAATAAGGTTTCAATTTTTTTGATTTCGATTATCGATTTTTGGGGCTTATCGATTCGGTTATTGATTACACCAATAAGAAAATTTGCGGGATTCCACCAATAAGAAAATTTGCTAGCTATAAGCGATGTTGTCATATTTAGCACCCTTATTTAATATATGTATACTATGTGTAAAACATGTATAAATAGTTGACAGCTAATAGAGATAGATGACTAATCACTACTGTATCATACCAAATGATACTACATTTAATTGATTTAATTCAGGTAGACTAATTATTCTTCAGCTCCTTACCTAACTGACCAAAAGAACTTTTACCAAATTACAATCAACTTACTGAGAGAACCTATTTGGAGATAGAGAATTACCAGATATGTGGGAGAAAACGAGAAAGGAGGAATTTTGAGTGAAGAAAATTTGAGGCTTCAACAGTTCAGCTCTAAAGGGGCAGAAGCAGAACAACGTTGAGGCTTCAGATTGTGAAATCTGAACTGAAGCAGAAGCAGCTCGCCGCTCGCCGGCGCCTGAACTAAAGCAGAAGTCGTGACTGACTCGTGAAGAGGAGGGTAGGGCCGTAGGGGAAAATCTTGAGGCAGAAGCGGCGTGAAGTCATGAAGAGGAAAGGAAATAATAGGGTAGGGAAAATTAGAAAATAATAAGGGTAGAGGAAAATGGAAATAATAAGTTAGGGTAAAGTCAGAAGCCACGGCAAAAAAAAATTATCTTATCGATTTATCGATAAGCCAAGTGGACAAAATCGAAATCGAAATCGATAACTCGATAAAAAAAAATTCGAAATCGATATCGATAAATCGATAAAAAATAATCGATTCGATTTATCGATAAACTGATTCGAACGCACACCCCTACTTCATTCCAGTATCAGTTTCATATTCTTCACATAAGTTGGCAAAAATCGACATCACGGAGATTGTTCGCCTGCATGGTGTACCTGTGTCCATTATTTCTGATCGAGGTACTCAGTTCACCTCCCATTTCTGGAGAGTATTTCAGCGTGAGCTGGGCACACGGGTTGAATTTAGCACAACATTTCATCCTCAGACGGAGATAAACCGAGCGTATTATTCATATTTTGGAGGATATGTTGCGAGCATGTGTCATTGATTTGGAGGTTCATGGGACCAGTTCTTGCCTTTAGCTAAGTTTGCCTACAACAACAGCTAGCAGTCGAGCATTCAGATGGCTCAGTATGAGGCGTTGTATGGTAGGCGGTGTCGGTCGCCAGTTGGGTGGTTCGAGACGGAGAGGCTAGATTGTTGGGTTCAGAGTTAGTCCAGGATGAATTGGATAAAGTGAAGATTATTCAGGATAGACTTCGTACAACTCAGTCCAGGCAGAAGAGTTATGCGGACCGCAGAGTTCGTGATTTGGCATTTATGATTGGAGACCGGGTATTTCTTCGGGTGTCGCCCATGAAGGAAGTGATGAGGTTCGGAAAGAAGGGCAAGTTGATCCCAAGCTTCATTGGTCCATTTGAGATTCTGGACAAGGTGGGATAGGTGGCCTACAGACTTGCTTTGCCACCTAGTCAATCAGTCGTACACCCGGTGTTTCATGTATCTATACTTCGGAGGTATATTGCCGATCCCTCTCATGTACTTGATTTCAACGGTGTCCAGTTGGACAACAATTTGACTTATGAGGAGGAGTCGGTAGCCATATTAGCTCGGCAGGTTTGTCAGTTGAGATCGAAGAGTTATCCTTTGGTTCATGTTCAGTGGAGAGGTCAGCCTATTGAGGCAGCTACATGGGAGTCCGAGTCCTATATGCGGAGGCGATATCCCCATATTTTCCCCGATTCAGGTACCTTTCTATGTCCGTTCGAGGACGAACGGTTGTTTTAGAGGTGGAGATTGTGATGACCCAAAAGGTCATCCCGTGTAATTTTAGCTAAATATGTGTTCCGAAGCCATGAAAGTCTCCTTATATCTCACCTCAATTTTCGTGCGCAGCCCGGGCGTATAGCCGGGAAGCCGTTATGTGAAAAATTAAAAAAATATTATTTTTGTGTTCAAATTTTGAATAAAGTTGAATTTGGTCAACATTTTTGGTAAACGGACCCAAACCCGTGATGGCCACGGAGGGTCCGTAGAAAAATATGGGACTTGGGCGTATGCCCTGAATCAAATTTCGAGAAATGAATTTTTGAAGAAAATTATTTTCTGAAAAATATAAAGGTTTTTAAAAATGAGATTTGATGTGAAACCAGTGAAACCAGGCCCGTATTATGGTTTCGGAGTCCGGAACAGGTTCAATATGTCTTATATGTGTTATCTGTGAAATTTGGTGAGAAACGGACTTGGTTTGACGTGATTCGAATCGAAAATGGAAAAATTAGAAGTTTTTGAAGTTTAAAGGAATTTCATTGATTTTGAGGCTTAATTCGATGTTTATGATGTTATTTAGGTGTTTTGATTACTTGAATAGGTCTGTAGGATGTTTATGAGGTCGTGTATGTATTTGATTTTGAGCCCCGAGGGCTCGGGTGTGTTTCGGGTAGGCGTCGGAGTGCATAAAGCCTTAGAAAATCTGGTATAATTGTTGTCATCTAGTGTCCAGGGATTTACCCTATGCGAACGCACTCAAAGAGGTGCGAACGCACAGGGTTATAGAGGTCAGGGGGGTCAGGGTCAAATTTGTTCGTGCGAACGCACGATATCCCATGCGAACGCACATGGTAATCTTGGGAGGGGGTTGGGTAGTGTTGTGCGAACGCATCCAACCAGGTGCGAACGCATAGGGTTAGCAGGGGCTGGGCAGCAAAACACACTGTGTGAACGCACTAGTGTGTATGAGATCGCGGGGGTTAGTCTAGGTTGACCTGTGCGAACGCAATCCTCCTGCTGCGATCGCACTGCTTTAAATTGCCCAGCTATTTTTAAAACCAAAAACAGAACCCATTACGGGATAAACCCATTTTTTTCACAACTTCTTCTTCTCCACACCTACTTGGGCGATCTTTGAAGGGAAACTTCACCATAGCTTCATAGGTAAGTGATCTTAACTTCATTTTCTTCCATTTCCATCAACATTTATTAGAATCGAGGCCTAAAATCATGGAATTAAAGGTAGAAATTGGGTTTTCGGGTAGAGTTAGGGCTTTTTGAATTTTTTGGTAATTTGACCTTGTTTTGGGGTCAGATTTCAAAACAAATTGTATATTCAGGCTTGTAGGGGAATGGGTGATCGGGTTTTGGTCCGAACCTCGTGTTTCGACCAAGCGTGCCCAAGGTCAAATTTTGGAATTTTAGGAAGAAGGTTGGGAAATCTATATTTAAGCATCGAATTGAATTGTTTAGCATTTATTGATATTATTAAGTCGATTATTTAAA
This sequence comes from Nicotiana knightiana, assembly GCA_005239525.1. Classification (NCBI taxonomy): domain Eukaryota; kingdom Viridiplantae; phylum Streptophyta; class Magnoliopsida; order Solanales; family Solanaceae; genus Nicotiana; species Nicotiana knightiana. The sequence goes on along the minus strand of ML406579.1, from coordinate 120,167 downwards.
GATACGATTGTTTCGGAGTCGGGTTCAAAAGGAAAAGCGGTGGTAGAGGCTTGATTTGCATTCTTGGAGCCGAGGTAAGTGTTTGGCCTAATCTTAGCTTGAGGGAATAGGTGTTGATTCATATTTGCTACGGGTTATTATCATGTTCAATGTATAGGTGAGGTGACGAGTACCTATATCTTGTTGTCAAGCATGCCCGTGAGTCATAACTTATAGTATATGTGGTTTTCTTCGATAGCCACTGTGTTATGAAGTAGATTTCATTTTGGAGATTATTCAATTGTTGGAAATACTTGGTTGTGAACACTGTTGATTAGTTGTTCGGTTGAGGATTATTTTGTTATGTTGTACGTTCAGTGACATTGGTTATAGTTGTGTCCCTTGCGGGGACGGTTATATTTCTGTTATCGTTCCCTTGCCGGGATGTTGTAAAATTATGGTCTGTATTATGGTTCTTCCTTGTCAAATTGTGTTTTGGTTATTGTTTGGGTGAGGAAGAGTGTAAAGAACGAAGGGTAATGTCGTGCCATGATTTATATCTAAAAGCACGAAGGTTAATGCCGTGCCGATGTTGTGATTTTAAAAGCACGAAGGGTGATGACGTGCCATGATATGAGAGATAATGTCGTGCCATGATATTGTGAGGTAAAAGCACGAAGGGTGATGTCGTGCACTTGTTTTGGTGAGAATGAGAGTAAAGCACGAAGGGTGATGTCGTGCACTTGTTTTGGTGAGAACGAGAGTAAAGCACGAAGGGTGATGCCGTGCACTTGTTTGTTCTCTGTTGTTATTTTGATACTAGACGGTTGTCATGTTCTGTTACTCAATAAGTGTTTTTCCCTTTGTAACCTGGCATGTTTTTCCCATATTTGTACTTAACTGTTTACTTCATGGCGTTATTTCTATTATATATTATTGAATTGCACATGTGTTTATTATTTGTCGTGTCCTAGCCTCGTCACTACTTCTCCGAGGTTAGGCTCGGCACTTACTCAGTACATGGGTTCGTTTGTACTGATGTTACACTTGCACTTCTTTATGTTGTGCAGATTACGGTACCGAACCTGGTGGACAGTGATCGAGGGAGTATCCTTCAGTCCACATGTGACACTGAGGTAGTCCTGCAGGTATCCGCAGGCCTTGGCGTCACCATCTATTTCTTTCCTTCTGTCTTATCTTGTATTTCTAGACAGCTACACTTGTTTATTTCACACACATGTTTTTAGTAAATCTTAGACTGTCCGTGAAATTGTGACACCAGTTCTGGGTATATGTTTAAGGAAGTTTGGTGAGATGTATTATTTAAGTTGTTGAATTTATTATCTTCCACATTCTTATTTCTATTGTTCTTGTATTTCACTTTTTAAATGCTAAATAACAAAGGAATAAAACAGAATATCCAGTAATATTGGCTTGTCTAGCGGGTTCAATGTTAGACGCCATCACGGCCTGAAGGTGGGATTTCGGGTCGTGACAATTCACCAAATCTCTACTGATGTCAATCTTCAAGAAGTTAGTGTACAAAATCGAGATGTGAAGGCTCAAGGATGTGAATTGGTGATCTCATCAAGGGGGTTAATGCGTGTTGCACTCTTTTTACCTTATAAGGTTTTGTCCCACTGGGTTTTCCTTGCAAGGTTTTTAATGAGGCAACCAAAAGGCGTATTGTTAGATATGTGTACTCTTTTTCTTTCTCTAGAATTTTTTCCCAGTGGGTTTTATTTTAGTTAAGGTCTTAACGAGGCACATTATCTATTGATAGACATTCAAGGGAGATTGTTACAAATAGTATTTTATTTATGGTGAATGTTTATATTTTAGAGAGATTTTAGGGTTTGTTATTTGGTGATTAAGTCATTTTCCCTTATAAATAGAGGGGTTCTATTTCATTGTAATTGATCACAAAATCAATAAGAATTTCCTCTCTACTTTTCTTTGCAACCCTCTTTTTCTTCTTTTATTGTTTTATAACAACCTCCATTAGACAATTTCGTAAACTTTAAGGGGAATTTGGACCCTTTTCCATTTAATATATGATATTTTGTTTGGCATAAATGCCTTGAATCCAGGATAAAGTGCAATAAACTTTAGCCAAGTGACTACTTTCATAAACTTTAGAGCATGTTTGGCCATGAAATATTTTTCACTTTTTGTCAAAACAAATTCATTATTTTGGAATTAGTGTTTCATTATAAAATTTTCAATATTCACTTAAAGATGAATTTTAAAATTTTTCCTAAATATAAAAATCTCCAAAATTTTATTTTTCAAAATTTCCACTCATATCGCTCACAAAAGTCCAAAGACAATCCAAACTATATTCATATCCAAACACAACTTTAATTTCAAATACCATTTTCACTTTTTATGGAATTTTACAATTCTTATCCAAATGCTTTAGCCGAATGAGCACTTAAAACTTTTTTTTTTGGAAGTAATCACGCAAACTTTGAGAACGTTCATAAGCGCTTCTATTGATAAAAAAAATAGATCTTTTGTTTGGATGTGATTAGAAAGGTCTCTGAGTTTAAGGTTTTAATTGCTTTGAACATGGAAAAGCTATGAAATTTAAGATAAAGTGCAATAAACTTTAGGCAAAGTAATTTCCCCTCAAGACTTTTTCCTTTTTTGAAGCAATAATCACACAAACTTTCACAATGCCGCACTACAAGCGCTTTTGTTTGACAACCTTTTGTTTGGACAAAATATTTAGAAGGGTCTCGATCGGGTGTTAAGTTTTAATTCTTTAAATTTTGGCAATTTAATGGAATATAGGAAAAATGATCTCACTTGATCTAAGGGGTGTTTGGCTGCACTTTATCCTAGAAATTAACAACAACAAAAAAATCCAGTGATCTCCCGCAAGTGAAATTTGGGGAGGATAAGATGTACGCATCCTTACTCCTACCCTGGAAAGGCAGAGAGGTTGTTTCCGATAGACTCTTGGTTGTCCACAGAATTAAAAAAAAATATGGCAACGAGTAGGAACAACAACAAGATAGAAAAGACTGAAGCTAAAAAAAAGCAGCTAAACTCTAGATAGTAATATCACTCTATGAACAAATGAATATCATACTGACATTAATGCTAGCAAGTTGTGTAAGACAAAGAGAAACCCTCGACTAATTACTAGCATTCTACCCTAATCTTCGGCCTCCACACCCTCCTATCTAGGGCTATGTCCCAAGACAGCTCCAACTGCGCATCCCGCCTAATCACCTCTCCCCAAGACTTCTTAGGCCTAACTTTACCCCTCATGATACTCACCAGGGCTAACCTCTCACACCTTTTAACTGAGGCTTTTATACTTATCCTCTTAATATGTCCGAGCCATCTTAACCTCGTCTCCCGCATCTCATCCTCCACAGGGGCCACTCCCACCTTATTCCGAATAACTTTATTCCTAATCTTGTCTAACATGGTATGCCCATACATCTACCTTAACATCCTCGTCTCAGCTTCTTTCATCTTCTGGACATGAGAGTTCTTGACATGCGAACATTCTACTCCATACAACATAGTCGGTCTAACTGCTACCTAGTAGAACTTACCTTTAAGTTTCAGCGGCACATTCTTATCACACAAGACACCGAAAACGAGCCTCCACTTCATCTAACCTACTCTGATACGATGTGTGACATCCTCATCAATCTCCTTGTTACCTTGTATTATAGATCTAAGGTACTTAAAAATGTCTCTCTTGTGACTGATTTGTGTATTAAGCATCAGACTCATGTATGCTTCTTGGGTAACTTCGATGAACTTGCACTCCAAATACTCCATTTTGGTCCTGATCAGCTTGAAACATTTGGACTTAATATCTTATATTCAAACCTCTAGTCTGTCGTCAACACCTCATTGTGTCTCATCAATCAGAACTATATCATCCGCAAATAACATACACCACGACACTTCCCCTTGAAGTGTCGCGTCAATGTACGTCCATCACCAAGGAAAATAAAAACGAGACGAGGGTTGATCCCTGATGCAACCCCATCACAATCAAAAAGTTTTTTATGTCACATATAGTTGTCTTCACCCTCATCTTAGCTCCATCATACATGTCCTTAATCACTCTAATGTAGCATGCACACCTTTATCCTATAAATACCTCCATAGAACCTATGTCATGACTTTGTCGTATGTTTTCTCTAGGTCAATGAACACAATATGCAAGTGCTTATGCATTGTCCTATATTGATCTATCAATCTCTTCACCAGACGAATGGATTTCATAGTCGAATCACCCGACATGAAACCGAACTGATTCTCTAAAATAGACACACTCTTCACCCTTCCTTCCACCACCATCTCCCAAATTTTCATCATATGATTTAGCAACTTGATACTCCTATAATTATTGTAATTCTGGATATCACCCTTGTTCTTGTACAACATAATCATCTTACTTCACTTCATTCTTCATGCATCCTCTGCATCCTAAAAAAAACGTCAAACAACCCAGAGAGTCTATCCAAGCCCGCCTTATCTGCGCTCTTACAGAATTCTACCTGAATCTCGTCTGGTCTGCTTCCCTGCTCATCCTACGCATCGCCCCCTTGAACTCCCCCATATTTATGCACCTGTAATATCCAAAGTTCCGATGACTCCCGGAGTGCTCCAAATCACCCAACACAATATCCCTATCCCCTCCCCCATAATTCAAGAGCCTGTGGAAGTATGATTGCCACCTCCGCCTAATATGTGCCTCATCCATCAAGGCTCTACCCTCCTCGTCTTTTATGTACTTCACTTGATCCATACCACGATCCTATATTTCTCTCACTTTGGTCAGTCTGTACAGTTTCTTATCCCTACCTCTCCTCTTTATGCAAATGTCCAAACGTCACAGTCTTAGCCGTAGTGACCGCTTACTTTGCCTTATTCTTAGCCTCTTAGAACACTCCTTATTGGCCCTCTTCTCCGCCTCGTATATGCTCTATACTAGTTTCAAATATGTTTCTTTCTTATCTTTCACTTTATCTTGAACCTCTTTATTCCACCACTAGTCCCCTTTGCGGCCACCAGAGAAACTATTCGAGACCCGTAACACCTCTCCCGCAACTTCTGTAATACAGACCACTGTCATAATCCACATACAACTCGAGTCCCCACTACTCCTCAAAGCCCCCATAGCCATTAACTTCTTATATAACACCTAAGCTTTGTTCTTACTCAAGTCACCCCACCTGATCCTAGGTAGACCAAACAAAACTCTCTTTTTCCTTGTCTACATAATCGCCTGGTCCATAACCAACAACCTATGTTGGTTCGTGATATTCTCACTTGGGATGACCTTACATTTCATGTATAAACCTCTATCATACCTCTTGAGAAGTAGATAATCAATCTGGGTCTTGGCCACTATGCTCTGGAAGGTGACTAAGTGCTCCCCCTTCTTCGAAAAACACAAGTTAACGATCACCAAATCAAAGGCTTTAGCACAATCCAGCTGTTGATACCCAATTTTTTCCTATATTATTTTTAAAATGCATATATATCTCCAAAATAATGCATGAGCATCAATTAATATTTTTCCATAGTTTCTGCATTTTTAAAGGATTTTTTAATTAATTTATCCCAGTAGCTTTATTATATAAATAATTACTAATTGCATCACAAATAGTTTTATGATAATTTTATTGCTTAATTTTATCATTTATATTTATATTAAGCTTTAATTATTTCTTGAATAGCCATATTTACATTTCTTAGGTTATAATTACAATAACTTTGCAATAATAGCCCATATGGGCATAATTACTTTATTTTACAAGAAAATAACCTTTTATATTTTTATAATATTAAGTAATTATTTTAAATCATTTTATGCATAAATATCAATTTTTATCATTTATTAGCTATTTTTATGAATTATTTTCAAATTAATTGGGTATTTAACAAATAACCTCTTTTAGTTTCGGACTTTAGCCCAATTACTACCCCAGTCCAATTAAATTAACCCAATACCATAACCCTGATCCAATATCCATTAACCCATAACCCATTTTATAACCCGCCCGACCCCAGAATCAATGCTGGCCGTTGATCTCAAAAGATCAACGGTCCAGGACATTCCTTTCATTTTTAATTACCCAATAACCCCCAACCCTAATTATTTCCCAAGTTCCGCCGCCCCTGAATTCCTTTTCCCTCTCTTCTCTCTCGCCATTCTCCCTAACCCTAGCGCGTCGTCACCTGAACCCCCTTCAATTCATGGGTTTTCCCTTCGATCTTAGGCCTCATCTGGCCTCCTTTCTTTACTGGTGTTATGATTTTTGTGTTATTTGAGGGGATCTCAAAGAGATTCAACACGGACTCCGTCCAAATCCTTCATTTTCTCGATGAATCTGCATGTGTTCATCTCTATGTTTGTGAGTATTATTATCTTCGTGTTTGTGACTTCAAATCTCTGGTTCAGATGGGATTTTTCTTACCTCTGTCTTTTTTTAAAACCCTAGTCACTTTCTACTCGAGTTTGTTCAGTTTTGTATAGATCTGAGATGATTTTGAGTTTATCTATTTAAGATCTTATATTTTTCTTATTATTGTTAACCGATTTTCGTTTTCCCTAAAAGTTAGGGTTTCATCTTTAAGTTTCTGCAAAATAGTTCTAAAATATTTAATCATTTAACTTCGGTTCTCTTTACTTGTTCAATTGGTTTTCATGTCTATGTTTTAATCCCTAGGTTTCTAATTATTCCACTGTTTGTTCTGATATTTGCTAGTAATTCTTTGCCTCTGTCAATTAAAAGGGATTAATTGATTTTTCTTTGCCTAATTAGGGTTTGGAATTCTGTTTTCTTTTAAAATCGATATCTCTTTGATGATTTAACTTATTCTTTCCTTATCTGTGACTCATAATTGGTATTGCCTTTCTTAATTATGCTACTAGCCTAATTTCTGGGTATTGATTGTTTTGACCGACCTATAAATGGTCTTTAGGCTTATTGCCTACCTTATTTAGCTCCAATCATGTCTGCTAACTGATTTCGTATGAGATTCCCCTTTATTTAAGCGATATTTTCCAGATTCTGTCTTATTAATTGATTGAGTTTAGCCCTAGCTGCTTGGTTAATTGATTTGCATACTTTATTTATGTACCGTTAATTTTCCTTGCCTTATTTGTTTACTCTATTGAATGCTATATAAACCTTGCACTATTTTGATTTTCAAAACACATAAAAAATACCTACACACACATGCATATGCTTACAAGCACACACTGAGACACAAACTCACTTACACACTTACACGCACACGACTTGAGTTCTTTCTGTTACTTTGATTTGCTACACTGTCTAGCCGGCTGAAAGCCAAGACTAGACTCTTGGATTCCAATTGTCTTCACCTTCCTGTTTGCTATCTCCTTAACTGGTATGCCTCAATTTCTTTTATCATGTTCAATTCTATATGCTATGTAGCTAGTTTACTATAGACATCAACATGCTTATGTTTTGATATTTTTTTCCTGGCCATCTCTTTCTCAACTACTATGCCTCAGTTCTTATTCCCTGTGACTTATATGATTAGCTTACTTCGAACCTCGATACGTCATGTTTATTACATGTTTCTAGTTTACTTTCTAACTAGTATGCTTTAGTCTTGGTTACCTCTTTGTTCCACATGTATGTGTGGTTAGTGCTTCAAATTCCAACATGCTTCTGCCGGACATATAGTTCATGTTCTGTTCTTTTTTTTTAGTAGCTATGACTTAGTTCATGTTATCTTGTTCTACTTATTGTAACTTCAATATGTTTCTCTACTTAATACATGTCTATATGATTCCACCTAGTAATAATTAATAAACTAAGCCAACTTCAGCAATGTAAAACCTTGTTTGATTCAATTGTGACCCTATTTAGTTTTGTCTATAAGTGTTTCTGCTCTTGTTGTGATTGTTTAATTACTGGTACCCATGTCTGAACCAATCTGCTGAAATGTGGTTCTGTTCTGTTTGTAGTCTTGTAACTTGTTTCTATTCACTTCTGAAAATCAAACTGCTTTTCTAAAATTATCCCATACCCTTATATACTATTTTCAAACTTCTACTCTTAGTTATCTAGGGTCCTAACACCCCCAGTGTGAGCACTACCGTAGGGTCCATGAGACTCCTCCGAACTCTGACACACTGGGGCTGGTATTCCAATCATTTACAACTATTTCTCTGAGAAAGGTTCTGGTGTGAGCATTGTCCGGGGTCCCTGGGACCCTTGGGAACTTTGACACACCAGAAGCCCATTTGTATATTATGGATGGACTATCTATGGACATCAGACTTGCTTGCTGGAGGCCTGGCTTCCGGGTTGATGTTGGGCCTACTAAGCCTCCCTATAGTGTAATGAATAGCTTTATGTAATTCATTCATATTGGTCTGTAATAATGTAATAATCCTTGTAAAAACAAATATGAGGTTATTAGTAAAAGCTGGGGAGGGATTGTTACATATCTTTGTCAGGTTCGGGTAGAAATCATGCCTATAGGTTGTTGTGGTGATTCTTTATGTGCATACCATTAGAAATCATGCCCATATGGTCTTGTCTCACCGTTTGAAATTTTAATTTTCATACTTTGCATCCTAGAAATCATGTTTATAGGTCTCTTACCAATTCTGCATCAAGAACCCATGTTTTATGCATATTTTCAAATCTCAATGTGCATTAGAAATCATGTATATAGGATCTTCTTTGTGAATTATCGAACTTGTATGACATTCTGTTAACGTCTCTGCTCACTTAGATATCATGTCTATAGGAAATAAAATATAAAATCAGTTTTCTGCACTTAGATATCATGCCTATAGGAAGTAATACTTGTAATCAGTTTCAGCACTTAGAAATCATGCCTATAGGGGTTAATTAATTCTGTAAAAAATAGAAAGCATGCTTATAGGATCTAAAGAAGATAAAAACATGTCTGTTAAAATCAGTAACTCGTTTTATGAACTATGTTATAGGTCTATAATTAACAATTGTAGATACTATGCCTATAGGATTCTATTTCGGTTATCACTTAGGCAAACTTATAGGAATTCTGGGGCTAAAAAGAACTGTGATTTAGTACTGCCTGAAGTTTGCCCAGATTCAGAGTTTTTAACAGAATCAGTAGGAAAACTGATAAGAATCGCTGCTCGCTTTAATAAGGTTGTTATATATTCTGTTTATGTTCATCTAGATATCCTGCCTATAGGATCTTAAATCATTAAAGATTGTTTGTCTGAATAGCGTGCATTTGTTTTGTTTACTTGTGGAGGTTAACATGAGCCCCTATTTGCTCTTTATGTGACAGTCCTACTTGACTTTTGTTTGCCTATTAGTTTTCTCATTTTAAGCAACATATGTGAGTCTAGAACCACCTTAAATAGAGGTCCTAAACACCTTTAGGGCCATAGGTAAAGGACGGGTAGTGCACGCATAAGGTACGCACTAGAAGCTATTAGAACGCTTAGGTAATAATTGAACGATAGTAATTGGGTAGTAAAGGAGATGATAACCTGTGCACTAATGCTATGTGTAACGCCCTAATTTGGGAAAGTTACCAAGTATTGCATGGAAATGATCCTATAGGCTAAAAAACGTAGGACCCCTTTAATTCCTGTTTTAAAGTAAATATCTATTTGTTTTAAATTGCTTAACTTTCCTTTAAAGACTAATTATCTTAATTGAGTTTGCCCGGGACCCATCGTTGTGGACCTCAAGGGGTGCCTAACACCTTCCCCTCAAGGTAATTTCGAGCCCTTGCCCAAATCTCTAGTGACGTAAACTAGTTTCATGAGTTATTTGCTTTAGATGCCCTAACGCACCTTAATCCGTGAGGTGGCGACTCTTTAAATCCCATACCCCATCCCAAAAAGAAGGGAGTTGTCCCAGAAATGTCAAAACTACGGGACTCCGCGAGGAAAAAGGGGGCGCGACACCATCAACAAAGTCCCTCCTCCGTTGTTGTCTCCAAAATCGAAGTCGTCATGCACACTGTTATAACCCCTAGACGATGCCCTAATGTGACCATTAAAATCTCCTTCTATAATAAGCTTCTTCGTGTGTGAAATTCCCCCAACTAACCCATCTAATTCCCCACAAAAGCGTCTTTGACGTCCTCGTCCAAACCCGCTTGAGTCGTGTAAACACTAATTATGTTCAAAGTAAACTCTCCCATAACTATCTTAATAGTTATGTGCATGTCATTCACCCTCATAACCTCTACCACTCGCTCTCTAAGATCCCTATCAACTGATATGCCTACCCCATTCTCTCCCCTCTTCACTCTCGAGTATCATAATTTATACCCGTGTACCTCCCGAGCCTTATTACCCACCCATCTAGTCTCCCAGACACATGATATGTTGATCCTCCTCTTCTGGAGAATTTTCACTAATTCAATAGACTTCCCTGTTAACGTCCCTATGTTCCAATATCCAATTCTCAGCCTAGAGGTTCCCCTGCCCTCCTTACTACCATCGCCCCCACCCCGCCCTAGGACATGACCTTACTTTATCATCACTCACCCCAACTACTATACTTCCACTAGACCAACAAAGAACTATATTATGAAATATTACTACTAAGTCTTAAAAAACAGATAAAAAGGTAAATTATTTTGCAAGAACACAACCAACATGAAGGCTTCCCAAAAATCAACAAGTAGTAGATGAATAGAGCACCAAAGTATAATAAATCAACTCAATGCAAATTAGTTCCAACAATGATCAACAAGCAATAATGCTACAACAAGAATGTAAAATATTTAGCAAGATTACACCTAGAGGATGCCTCCCAAAAATTGTGATGACCCAAGGGGTCATTTTATAAATTTAGACTTCGTTCCATGCTTAATAGCCAAAAAAAAGACTAATTTTAAATACCTCGATTTGTGTGCGCAGTCCGAACGTGAAACCGGAAAGCTTTTATGTAAAAATATGAGAAATATTGATTTCTAGAATTTAAATTTGATTATAGTTGACTTTGGTCAACATTTTGATTAAACGGACCCGGATCTGTGTTCTGACGATCCCGGGAGGTCTGCAGTAAGATATGAGACTGGGGCGTATGCCCAGAAATGAATTCTGAGGTCCCACCCCTTAGAAATCAATTTTTGAAAGAAATTATTTTGCTGAAATATTAATGAAATAAAGAAAAGGATTAATGTTTGAAATCATTGGTATCGGGCCCGTATTTTGGTTCTAGAGCCCGGTACAGGTTTGCTATGATGTTTAAAGGTTAACTGTGAAATTTGGTAAAAAACGAAGTTCGTTTGACGTGACTCGGACATCCGGTTGGAAAGTTATGAACTATAAGAGTTCTTGATGAAAATGATGAGTTTTGAGGTTTAATTCATAGTTTTACATGTTATTTTCATGATTTGATCGCACGAGCAAGTCCGTATGATATTTTTAGACTTGCCTGCATATTTTATTTAGAGTTTCGAGGACTCGGGTGAGTTTCAGATAGGCCATGGGGTGTTCTACACTTAAAGAGAATTGATGGTTTTCTGTTTGCTGGTGTCCAGGTTTTGTACTATGCGATCAAATAGGTAGGTTCACGATCGCATAGCGTGGTCTCATGGGGCCCTTCTTTTGTGTTGTGCGAACGCGACTCTAAGGTTGCGATCGCGAAGCTTTACCTGGGTTAAGCTGTGCGAACGCACTCCCCACTGTGCGATCACATTTCATTAAAACAGGCCTGGGGGAGGGGAGGCCAGTACTCTATGCGATCTCATCCCTCCCCACGCGAACAAACTGCCCAGTTCCCTTACCCTATGCAAATGCATGCTTTTGAGTGCGAACGCATAGGTTTGTTGCCCAACTAATATAAATACTCTTTTAAAAACAGGCAGACTTTCTTCTTCACCATATTTTCAAGGTTTACAACCCTAAATGGCGATTTTCTTCAGCAACTATCATCCCCAAGTCATAGGTAATCAATTCTAAACTTTGTTTTTTCAATTCCTTATTGTTTTTCATCACTTTTAAAGCAAAAACTAAGAATTTTAATGGTAAAAATTGAGGGTTTGGGTAGAATTAGGAAATTTTGTAAAAATTAAATTTTTACATCGAATTAAGGTCGGATTTCAAAACTAATAGTATATTTGGGTTCGTGGGTGAATGGGTGAACGTAATTTGATCCGAACCCCGAGTTTAGATCAAGCGGGCCCGGGGTCGGGTTTTCACTTTTTTTGAGAGAACTTAGAAAAAATTAGATTTTTCAATAAAGTTAGTTCCTTTAGAATTAATTGATGATATTGAGTTAATTATGATTAGATTCGAGCAAGTTAAAGCAAGATTCTAAAGGAAAAGCTATAATTGAGCAGTGAGTGGCCTACGAAATTGAGGTAAGTGTTTGGTCTAACTTTGACTTGAGGGAATAGGAATCCCCACTTATTTGCTATGTGAAATGCATGTGTGTGGTGTATAGGTGAGGTGACGAGTATCTATGCACCACCAAATTGCCTGTTAAACATGATCCCTTTCCCGTTCCAACTTAATTGATTCTTGCCTTAATTGTTCTATGTTCATTATTGTTTCTATGACTACTTGGACTTGTTATTTTTTTGTTAAATATTGTTGTGGTTATTTTGGAAAGAGTATTGGTTGTTTTAGCTGGTTCCCTTGTGGCACAAAACGGTTGAGCGGTTTGGCATTGTTTTTACGAGATATATATATGCATATTTATGTTCCTGCCGGTTTCATGGTTGTGAGGATATTGATGAAGTTATAAAATACAGTTTCTTATTTATAATTGTTGAGACAAAAATATTGTGCAAGGCTTGGCCTAAATTGTGAAATTTATGAATAAATTGATATGAGATGTCTGGTGGGAGCGGGTTGCACGTTGCAACAAGGAGTGATAAGGATGGACATGTGGGATCGGGTTGCACGTCTCAACAGGAGTAATAAGGGTGATATATTTAGGGAGGACAGGTGGGAGTGAGTTGCACGCCGCAACAAGGAGCAACAAGAGAGGACATTTATATTTTACTGAATTTCAAAGAAACTAAAGATTTGAAAAGCTTAAACGCTTATTTTATTATTCTTCATATTCTCGACACTATTTTTATTTAAAGTTCAAAGTTTGGAAACTTGGAAATTATTTGAGAATTGGTTATAGATGAGGTCTGGAAAAAGGCGGCTGAATTATTTTCTTGTTATTGCGGTACTTGATTATTTGTTTAGATTTCCTTCTTGATTTATATATTATTCTTACATGTTATATTGCTAAAGCCCCACCGTAGCCTCGTCACTACTTCGTCGAGGTTAGGCTCGACACTTACTCAGTACATGGGGTCGGTTGTACTGATACTACACTCTGCACTCTTTTGTGCAGATCCAGGTACCGGCCAGCTGTAGAGATATTTAGAGCGGCTATTCATTTACTCGGAGACACGAGGTATATATGCTGGCATTCGCAGATCCCGAGAGTCTTCTCCTATTCTCATAAACGTTGTTTTATTATATTCAGAACAATTACATTATTTCTTTCAACCAAGTATTTGTAGTACTCTTTAGTGGTTCGTGAATTGTGACGCCAAACTCTGGAGTAGTTTTTTTGGATTTATCCATATAATTATTTCGTGGCTCGGTTTAGTTAATTGTTTATTATCTTATATTGTGAATTATTTATTTAAAGCCATTAGATTAAGTATTAATTTGAAAATTATTTTATGCTGTTTAAATGGTTAGTTAAAGGAAATAATTAAGCGAACTCTAACATTGGCTTGCCTAACAAGTATGGTGTTAGGCGCCATCACGATCCCTAAGCTTGGAAATTTGGATCGTGACAAAAATTGACAAATAACATATGAATCAAAGCAACAAAGTGTGGTAAATCAATAAACAAAGGAACCTGGATTATAGAGGGGATGTCAAACTGAAAGTTTCCACTCCCTGGGGAGTGATATTGATGTAGAAGAACCTGGTTGGAGGGTGCCCGAAACCACTGTTCTTGTCAAAAGACTGACCAGATGGGCTGGACCTTGAGGAACATGCAAGAATCGCCCGAATTGCAGCGGCAACCACTAGGGTGGAAGAACTCACCGAAAAACTATCTGCACGGATGTCCACTCGCCGGTGCGTGGCTGGTTCGCGTTGGAAAGTCACTGCCGGACCTGTACACAAACAAAAACACACGCACACCCCCTAGAGAGAGGGGGCATGGGAGGGGAGAGAGGAAGAGACCAAGAGGACTGGAGGCCATTATCAAGTCCTTTATCAAAATCAACATCCGTAGGATATCTGTATTCACAAAAAAGATGCATCACCTTGGCAAAATGGACAATAGTACATAATGAAGAGTCTCGTATGTATCGCCAACTCACTCACATAGTCACATAATAACATGATGAAAACACAAACAAAATATGAGAGGTACTATGTAATTAAAATAATTTATCAATTAATATAATATTTCATAAGACCTTTTTAGCGATTTAAATCATAACTATTTCATTTCATAAACAATATAAAGAGCTTTAAATAAACTTATTATATTTGGTGGGAGTTCATGGTGCCGACATAATATCTTTTGCTATGTGTGTATTCATGGAAGTCGTGTCCATCCTGCATCAACTAAGCATCTTTACCATAATTTCATGTGATTTTTTCAATTTTGCTAGCACACAAAATCCAACCAAGGAAAGCTATCTAGTCGCCCAAGTCAATGGTTACAACCATAGATTTACACCTTAAATTTGAAGATGGTGGTAGAAATATTAGCTTTTGAGTTCAAAACCCTAACATTTGATTTTGTAGAGATTCTTGAAGTTTGCCCAATTATAGAGATTTCAATCACATGATGAAATATCTATTCCTTCTCTAGAAATCAATTCCAATTTCAAGAGATGAGTCTTTCTCTCTCTAAACCCATGTCTCTGCCTCTTAAAAAATATCTAAAGGCTTGTGTAGCTAATTGGTCCCATATGTATCCTTGGTGCATAGGCGGTGCCTCCCTTTCTCTTTCTTGGCAAATTTTTGGATGTCTAGGAAAGGTTGCATTTTATGATGCATATGTTACGCAAAACTCGCGTAGTTGCTCTACTACTCTATCTGTTTTCTCTTTTCTTACCGCCGCTGGTGAAAATCCTCCACCAGGGCTACCAGAGCACCACCGACTCACCACCTTTTTTTTTTTTTTTTTTAATTTTTAATTTTTGTTGTTGTTCTTTCTTTGAGAACTCAAATAGAGGTCTCCAAATATAAAAAAAATAGTTCAACTAATTGAGCTTTAGTTGATTTTTGAGGAAATTCTATCTTCACAAGTGATTCAGAGAGAGCTAAATAAAAATAAATGCTCCCCAAAAGTAAGCATATCCAAAACATGTATCATAATTGNCCCCCCCGACTCCCCCCCTTTTTTTTTTTTTTTTTTAATTTTTAATTTTTGTTGTTGTTCTTTCTTTGAGAACTCAAATAGAGGTCTCCAAATATAAAAAAAATAGTTCAACTAATTGAGCTTTAGTTGATTTTTGAGGAAATTCTATCTTCACAAGTGATTCAGAGAGAGCTAAATAAAAATAAATGCTCCCCAAAAGTAAGCATATCCAAAACATGTATCATAATTGATTGATTTATCTACATTAGTGCGTGTATGTGTGTGCGTTCCTCAACGTATGTAGTTCTGGAAGGGATTAGAGAATTTTGGTCTTCAAATGCTAAACTAGACCAAAATGATCAAGATTTCATCAATCATATATTTGAATCATTGTAATTTTGCTTGATTCTCGCTGAACCCCCGAAGAATAGTTTATTCCAATGACCAATAATTTTATTTTCTTCTTCAGACTCTTCTTTTCATTCTATTTTATTTGAATCTTGCTTCAATTACTGGGATTTGAAGTCATGTTTTGTTATTGTTTTTCTTCTCAAGTTGTGTTTGATTTTATTTGTTGGTATCCACAGATGAATTGATCTTTGGATTATTGATGTATTTGCTCTATATGATATGTGGCCTTGAGTATTGATACAACGATTTGAGTTTTTGCTTCACGATTATTATTATTATTATTATTATTATTATTATTATTTTGTGTTTTTCTATTTTGAATTTGTTGAATATAAGAAGAAGAAGGGAAAGAAATAAGGAGTGGACCCGATGTGTGGCAAGTATGAGGGTGAAAATAAGATAAATACGGCGGGTCAGAAAAAGCATAGGGCATTAATTCTATGAAAATGCCCACATGTAACGACAAAACTGGAGGACCTTCAATTTAATGAGGTGACAATATTCAAAGACTCACAATATATGCAGGTTATTATGATTCAAATTCTACGTACAAACGATCGATGTCACATTTTGAGTTTACCGATCCATTTCAACTTTATTTTAAAAGTAATCACTATTTTCCAAATGAAACTCAATATGACGAAGTCTAATAGGATATTTGTCTTTATATTACTTGTTTGTACTAAATGTGCTTACAATAATGTATGTCCGTAGTCATGATTAATGTAATCAACATAATAGTCAAATTTGACAATTTATTATTTTGGTATAATGTTTACTATATAAAAATATCTTAATTGTTGAATCAATATAAAAGAAATCCCCTTGTATCTTTTCTCCAACTTAATTTTAATTTGCAAAAAGTTTCAAAATTATCATAAGAAAACTTAGTCACCTATCAATTTCCTCCTTATTAATGCTTATGGACTATAGTTCCTATAAAATTAGTATTGTTGTACTTAGGGGTGGCAAATGAGCGGTCTGGTCGAATATGAGTGGGTCGAAAATAGGTAGTTCAAAAACGAATAAATTATCCGATCCGATCCATATCAATACATATAAAAAAGGGTTATCTGGCCGATAATATAGATATCCATGGCTTCTTGAATATGATCACTTTTGGGAGAATTTTTTTAATTTTCCAAAGTTGAAGAACTCTTAATTTGAGGCTTTGTAAATGTAAAGTTAAACCCATTAGTTATCCATTTGGTTATTCATTTTTTAAGTGAATAATATGATTCTTATTCATATTCGACTCGTTTTAAAATACTTTATTATTAAACTCATTTTAACAGATAATATAGGTGGATAACGATTTTCTTTAAACCATTTTATCATCTCTAATTGTACTCAACTTTCAAATAACATATCTATTTGCCTCCCCCTCTCAAAAAAAAAAAAAAAAAAAGGAAGGGAAAGAAAGAAGAAAGAAAAAAGAAGAGGAAAAGGATTAAATAAGAGCAAAAGAATATGAAAAAAAGAGAGTCCCCGTGCCCTTGGAAAAACTGAGGATTTCGGGAATAGTTGATTTAGACCCATGTCTGTTTTAATTTGACTATATTTTGACTAAACACAAGTCAGTCTGAAAGCTCACCCTTTTTCTCTGCTCTGCTGCGAGCAGCTTGTTCCTCTCACATCGGGCTTCTCCGGCGAACTCCTCGCCGGTTTCTTTCCCTGGCTCCGGCGAAATCGATCTGTAAGTTTTTGCAGCTCTCTCTCTCTCCCTCTCTTTAAATTTGCTATTTTCTGTGACTCACTCGACAAGAAAACCCTAATCCCCTCGCCATGTGATTGTTAAAGGTACAATGCAAATGCAACTGAGATTTTGTCTTTTTTCTCCCTTTTTCCGATGCATATATATAGTTACAGTCCCGATTTGTAAATATTGCATTGTGCCCAAGCTGATCTGCATTGTTAATTACTGTAATATTGCTCTCAAAAAGGGAAGACAATGGATTTCTTAAGGCTGTTGCCATTCTTAAGTGTTGAAGTTAGGTTTGAAGTTACATAAACGGAGAGTGTAAAGATTTTTTGCATTATAGTGAATTTTGACCTTTGATAGCAGGTTAATTACCATATTTATCAGATTATGAATTAATGCTTTATCAAGAAGTTTACCTGTAATTAACCTTATAAGTAACCTGATAGTGTAAAATACACGGACTGAATGAGCTTTCTTTTGTTCTTTTTGTATTTAAATTGTTTACTTTTTGTAGCAAGTATTTGATATGGAATTACTCTATATCGTATGGAATGCAAGATTAGTTTATTTATTGGAAATAAATAACAAGACTTAGACTAAATTACTCTGTTTAATATTTGCCATTATGCTTTTCTTTTTGCAGGTTATGGAAACTTCATCTAGTGGATATCGGTTTCGGAGAATACCACGCCACTCCTTTGCCGGTTCTGTTAATTTAGATCCCCTGGTGAGTTTGGTATTCAAGTATTTGGACTTACTAATCCTTAACAGAAACTGATTGAGAGTGGGAGGAAATGATTCTTTATTAGTCTCATTCTGTTATCTTTGTTTTAATTCTAGTTCTTTTTGAATTGTTGATAAAGGATTACAAAGATGAGAAATTTAAGCCTAATATTGTTAAGAAATAAGCCGACAGCGCTTCAGTTTTTGCTGCAAAGCAGTTATAGGCAACTTACTAACAAAGCCATAGCGTTTGGTCCATAAAGATGCTAAGAAGACCACCACTGGCCTAACCGAATTTCTCATGTATTTATCTTCGGAGTCCCTATGTTGCTTTCAGACTAGATTCACCATGTAATTGTCATCGACTGCAGCCCCTATAAAGCTTGGCCTATTTCCTCCTGCACGATGTGTGCATTGATTTAGAGTTTTTTTGCTCTTTGTATTGTCACCACTCACCACCCTTGCAGACCAAATTGCCTCACTGGGGTCTTCTAGCCCAACTTATTTCCTGTTCTGTCCAGAAAGTTTAACAATTATGGGGGGGGGGGGGGGGGGTACTTTGGTCAACCGTGGTAGTCTCTGGTTTGGGTATTTGGCTTTCTGTTCATTACTTGTGTCTCTTTTACACTAGGCCCGCTTATTTTCTGCTCAATTGGTATCATTTGATATTCAAAACTTTTGCACCTACCAATTTTGCCGCGCATTACATTTTCTTGCTAACATTGTTACACCTGTTGTAGCAATCATTTTTGCTCTAATCTGTATCATCTTCAACATGAGAGTATTATGATACCTTCCCTCTTTTTTTTTTTTTTTTTTGATAAGGTATGATACCTTCCCCTTATCCTCTACAACCAGCTTTACAATTTGTGTTCATTTTTGCTGAAATCCAAATCGAGAAGCCACTACGTAGATTGTATACTTGCCAGAGTAGAGCCATGCGAGAGGAATAATCTTTCTAAATCTAGTGGGTCCCGATGGGGAAGACCGCTATCTAGCATAAAAAAGCATTATGACTTGTTTGACCTCAATTCTAATTGGAAATTGAAAAAAGGTAGAAATAGGTTCCTAGTTTTGAGACCTCCACCACGGTAGTCACTTTTCGGCAGGACCCACCTAGTGGTCAAATCTTCCCAGAAGACATGGGTTCAGAAAGCTTTTTTGCCTCTCAATTTGACTAGTGATCATAGAAAGCGTAAGTTATGTAGTCTTTTGCAGTGTTTCCTTGTAAGATGACAATTAATATATTATTTTTGTCAAAAAATAAGTTGAATCTTGAGAAGGCCTATGACTATGGGAATTGAGAGTTTGTGGATTTTTATATGATAGAGATTCGGAGAAGTTGAATCATGTTTTCCATCTCAACAACCTGGTGAATAGGAGTTGCATGTGGTTACTTGAGCATCCATAAGAAGTTGAGACTAGGGGACCCGTTATCTTGTATGCTATTTATCTTAGTGGTAAAAGCCTTGAGTAAGATGATAGATAGAGCCGTTGCAGGAGATTCTTGAGACTTGTTGCTTCAAACCCTCAATTGCAGAGCAAACATGTGTTAGTCACAGTTATTGTTTCACAGGACGCACTTGTATTCTCTAATCAAATATCTCCCCATTGGCATTATTAAGATGCATCATTGAGGCAGATTCTCATGTGGTTCCAAGTGGTGTTAGGATTAAGATCAACCCCCAAAAGCGCAAGATCATTCTAAGGTTGGTGAATCATCTAGTGCAAGTGCAAGTGCTTAATTATAGGTTTGGAGATTTCTCTACCATCTACTTGTGACTGCTCTGGGGTGTTGTGAAGAAGGACCAAGTTGGGTGGAACCCTGTTGTTGTAAGAGCTGAGAAGAGGTACTCATGATAAGTTCCTGGCTTGTTATCATGCTCTCATAATTCTTTCTTTTTTCATTGCAGCTTGACGAAAATTTGGAGCAGTGGCCACATTTAAACGAACTTGTGCAATGCTACAGAACCGACTGGGTAAAAGATGAGAACAAGTATGGTCACTATGAAAGCGTCAGCCCAGCTTCATTTCAGAATCAGATATATGAGGGTCCTGATACTGATATTGAAACGGGTAAGTTACTACTGGGATAGCTCTTTTCTGAGTATGTCAAGATTAAGGGCATTCACATTCTGATGTATCTGTGTATATTCACAAGTAGATTTGTCATCTGGTAAAGGGGTGCCGACTTGAACAGAGAAGTCATGTCACATTTCATGTGCATCTATCTGTGTGTATTCACAAGTACATCTGTTCAACCATCTGGTGAAGGGGTGCTGACTTGAACAGAGAAGTCATGTCACATTTCATGTGCATCTATCAACTATTTTTTAAGGACTTCTTCATGCTCCTCATTCATCATTCCTAAAGGACCTTGTGGTTCCCTACATTCCAAAGCTGTTAATCATTTCTTCCAAAATAAACATCTTAGTGGTACAAATGGTGTAAAATTGTCCAGTACAGTATTATCAAAGGCGAAAAGCGCTAATGTCCGTTGGGGCTTTAAGCGCAAAGCGCAAATAAAGCTTGGGCTTTAATGGAAAAAGGCGCAACATGAGAAAAAGTAAAAATATGTATATGCAGTCCAAGACTAATAATTATAATCATGAATAACAAATATATGGACAAAGAAATTGAAAAAAAAATTACGATAAAGTGAAATATCAAATGTTTAATGTCGCATTTTCAGGATTACACTCTATAGCAAGGAAAAATATGCCTTAGAGCCTTGATGCGACACTAAAGCGCCCACAAAGCGAGGCGAAGCGCTCAACATATTTTGAGCCTTGCTTCAGGGCTTAAGCGCGCCTTTGACAACACTGGTCCACTAGTCCTTTTGTGTCATCTTATCTTAAAAAGCATACTCCCTTTCTGTTGTCCTATTCGAATATAAGTAAACACCTAAAAAGTATTTTGATTCTTTCCCACCTTGCAAACTAATGAGATATGTTTCTCATACAACTGGTCTAGTAAACAGGAGATAAACAGCTTTCCCATGGGTTTGGTCTTTAAAGTTCCTTTCTCACATTTTTTCTTTTACTAAGAGAATTGTTGACATGCCTCTTCTTAAATTCGGCATGGTAGGATCTACTAGAGATTATAGTTACTGTTGGGTTGTGCTTTGGGCTATTTACATCCTTCTGATTAGCTGAAAGTAAAACATCTGAAAATGTAGTTACAGCCCAACAATGTGCTTTCTGCAATTTTATCACCTTTCTTTTTACTAATGCTTATATGGTGAATTGTCTTCAGAGATGCATCTTGCAAATGCTAGGCGACCTAAGATTGAGGATTCAATTGATGATGAAATCCCCAGCACTTCTGGGACACAACTCTCTGAAGCTAATTTCTCTGACCTCTCAAACGTCAAAGTCTCTAAGGTTGTTTCCTGTTACACAAATGCAGGCCTTTATAAAGATAGCCTTTCCTTTTAAAAGTGACTCAAATCATTATTTTGCAGCATTTTGGTGAATCCCCTCTACCGACTTATGAACCAGTTTTTGACTGGGAAAATGAAAGGTCACTAATATTTGGGCAAAGGATTCCAGAAGCTCATATGTCCCAGTATACGAGGTTTTAATTCATTTAACATTCATTTGGTCCTCCCGCTCCCTGAAATCTTTCTTATCAATTTTATGGCTGTGGTTATAGTGGTCTGAAGATTGCCGTGAAAGTCCTATCATTATCATTTCAAGCTGGACTTGTTGGTGAGCTTATATTGTTGAATACTGGTCTTGATTATTAAAACGATGTTTCTGCTTAAGATTTCTCTATTCATTTTAGCCTTTGAGATGCCAGCACTCCGTATCTGAGTTTCAAAAGTTTTTTTGTAGAGCCGTTTTATGGCACAA
This sequence comes from Nicotiana knightiana, assembly GCA_005239525.1. Taxonomy (NCBI): domain Eukaryota; kingdom Viridiplantae; phylum Streptophyta; class Magnoliopsida; order Solanales; family Solanaceae; genus Nicotiana; species Nicotiana knightiana. The sequence goes on along the minus strand of ML406579.1, from coordinate 98,175 downwards.
TTTGTTTATATAATAGGGAGCGAAGAGAAAAACTTTCAGAGGATTTTATTTTCCATATATTGCCTACTGACTTGCAAGAAGTAAGTTGCTTCTGTTTTGCTTTTCTTTTTCTTGGTTTTTATTTTTTCGTTCCATTAGTTTCTTTTGATGCTAACATGTTGTAATATCTGCTTATTGTGATGCCATCCCCAGGCAAGCAGTTCCTGTGAACGGCGTTGTATTTTTCATCTTGATGCTCCATCAGCATCTATTTGTCTGCTAATCCAACTAGAAAAGCCTGCAACTGAAGAAGGTGGAGTGTCTCCTTCTGTTTATTCACGAAAGGAACCAGTAAGCTTGAGCTCTTCTTGCAACACCTAAGCTAATGATTACTTCATTTCAATACATTATTCGGTTTAAGTGATCTGGGGACACAGACAAGAAAGCTTTAATTTGACGATCTTAAGAATTTATCTTTATCTTTTTTGCGGTTACACTTATTTAGCATTTCATACATGATTGATGAACGCTTAGGAGTTAGAGTTTGGGGGAAATCCTATACAGATCTCCCATTAGCCTGAAAAAGTGAAGATCTTCTGTCTACGTCCTGCCATTTTGGTCTTCCTTTTTTTACCTTACAGTCTGAAAGAGAATAACTGTACTAGACTTAAGGTATATGGTATTAGATATGAACTAACTGCAGCCAACTAGATAACTTTAATGCCAAAATCTTCTAAAACAGAAGTTTTAGGTGAGTTTGACAAGAGTCAAGAAATTAAACTGTTTTTTTAAATTAGTATAGGTTACCTTTTAAGAGATCTCTTTGCAATTAAAAGGTTTGCTAATCATCTCTATTTACACCTTTTCCATCTTCGTGGTACCAAACAGGAGGGCTTTCTTCTGTTTTTAGTTTAGTTACAGACAACAACTTTGCCTTAGTTTGCAAAAAGTTGGGTCGGCTATATGAATCCTCATTGTCCATGATTCTCCATCTAAGTTCATCTCAAGCTGGCATTATGCAGGCATAAATTAGTTTAGTTACAGAATGTCCCTCAAATTTGATTTATCCTTTTGTGTTTTTAGTTTAATTACAGAATGTGCCTCAAGTTTGATGTTATCCGTTTTATAACTACCCTATAAGCCGCATGTGGGTTTTCACTTTAAAAATGTTGAATTGTCAGTCTAGCAACTTTAATAGTACTTCTAGTCTGTCTGTAGTTTCTCCTAGGAGAGGAATGGAGGTTCTTGATACATCTGAGTCATATAGGAATTGCTGGCATCCCTTTTATCTTCTGCGAGAAGTAAATGTTTACCGACTTTCTTGCATTTGTTTTATGGTGATTGGTAAATTTGTTACTTTGCCATCTTTTTTACCAAGTGCAGCTTAAGATATGCTTTTCCTGAGGTTTAGCTGTGCTAGTTTCTTCTCCACCCCGAAGAGTGTAGCTTTACTGTTTTGTTGCAAATGTTGTTTTGCATACACTGATGTCCTTCAGCTTGTATGTGAGTTGATACATTTCGCCTATATGCACTCATCTTGCATGTAATAAGATGGATATTTTCTCTTTTCATTGAATATTTCTACCTTTAAATAGGTTCATCTGACAGAGAGAGAGAAACAGAAGCTACAAGTGTGGTCACGGATCATGCCTTATAAGGAGTCCTTTGCCTGGGCCATCATTCCACTCTTTGATAGTAACATTACTTCTGTTGCTGGCTCTGCTTCTCCCAGCAGTCCTCTTGCTCCAAGCGTTTCAGCTTCAAGTTCTCAAGAGGGTATCACTGACCCAGTTTCAAAAATTACAGCTGATGGAAAGCTTGGTTATTCAAATGGTAACTCTATTGTGGTTGAAGTGTCTAACTTAAATAAAGTCAAAGAAGGATACACTGAGGAATCACTCCAGGTTAATTTCATTCTTCATTTGTTATCTTTTTGATCCTATTCACTTATTTGTTCAATGAATAAAATAGTGGTTTCTGATTCTATCTGACTTCAATTTTACCATTAATTTAATCTTCTTTAGTATGTACAGTATGTTAATCCTTCTCCTTTTAATTACATGATGTAGTGACATAAATCTTGTTTTTTTTGGAACAAGATAACTTGTATATATTAACAATGAAAGCAGTCCTTAGCACAAAGACTGTGCTAAGAGGAACCCGAGTTACAGGACCCAAAAAAGAACAAAAACTTAGTCCTGTGCTAGTTGCAAAGACCCCAAGATGTCAACCATTGAATCTACATCTTCTACTAGTGCTTCTTTGCACCAAAAATGAAACAAAAATATACAATTTATAATGATCTTCTGTTCAGAGTTGACTATCCCTCCAAAGCATCTTAAGTTCCTCTCGTTCCAAATTATCCACCAAATACATGCAGGGATCGTGTTCCCCCAAGTCTTGTTCCTAGGTAAGTTGGCTAGATCGTTCCAACATGCTAGCATATCTGCAGTTGTCCTGGGCATTGCCCAGTGACATAAATCTTGTTCTCACTAATGTCCTTGTGTGTTGCAACAACAACAACAACATACCCAGTAAAATCTCACTAGTGGGGTCTGGGAGAGTAGAGTGTACGCAGACCGTACCCCTACCGCGACAAGGGTAGAGAGGCTGTTTCCTGGAGACTCTCGGCTCAACAGAAGAGAATGTCCTTGTGTGTTGAAAATTTCTAATCGATGAATTCAGTCTTTCGGCGTATTTGCATGAATACTACTTACCAAAAACTATTTGTGCATGAACAGTGCAATAAATATCTTGTTTCAGTTGGTAGAGTTTCAATATTTGTGCTAATAAGTTTGCTCAATCGAACTATTTTCTCCTCTATTTCGTACTTCCCCGTATTGCCTCGTGAATTGGGACACATTTGATTCCTACTTATGTAGACGTGTAATTCCTTCTTTTGAAAAGTCATGTTGTGTAAGCATTTCCGCCAATGTGGATTATTCTGTCATTAGTAAAATACTTCTTTGTCAAAGAAAAAAGGATGTTTTGAAAGGAATTCTGAAATGTATTTTGGAAAAGGTCCAGAGGCTGAAGTCAAGACACATCCCTCTCCCTGTGTTGTTCATACTTGCCACAGAAGCACTTAGTTTGATGATGGATAAAGCTGTTAGGGGAGGCTACGCCACGGGTTACACAGCAGGGAATACTAATGGCTCCTAAGTTCGTTTTCCTGCCCTGCAGAGGGGTGTGAAATGTTGTTATCAACTTTGCTTATTCTCTATCTGTGCATGGTCTGGCTGTAATTGATAAAATGCTATAATTTGTTAAAGAGGGAAATATACTTAAAGTTCACCACCACTGAGCCTTTTGAGGAATTTAATTTACACCCATCCCTGCGCACAAGGTTGTTCTCCTGTTACTCAATTGAAGTCAAAAGCTAATTTAGACGTAGTTATTCAGGATCCCTTGAGTCATTTTATCTGATTTGCTTAAATTTCAGGATCCAAAGCGAAAGGTTCATAAACCAGTAAAAGGTGTCTTGAAATTGGAAATCGAAAAGCTGCCAGCTAGCTCTACTGAAGTTGAAAATACTTTGGAGAGTGGGAGTCTGACTTATGATTCTCTTGATCATGGAGACCATTTGACTGATTCGGCTTCTATGAAACGCCCTACTAATGGTTCCTTTTCTAAGTCTAAATCCTTGGAGATGAAAGAGCTTGTTCGGAATGGTTCAATTGCTCATGAAAATGTGGAAAATACTGCTGATGATGTAAGTATTCTCAAATCAATGTTTTCTGTCTTTTAGTTCTACAATTTCAACTTTTGTATTGTATGGAATGTTTAACTGGCATGTTTCAGTGGTAGGTTCTTTCAGATTCATATGTTTTTTCTGTTCAGCTTCTATGATCTAAACTGTTATATAGAAGCCCCGGCCTTCTGCCCCATGACCGGGTACATCTTTATCTGAAGATGATACTATGATTATCTCAGATTGGATACTAAAGTAAATCTTCTGCTCCAATAATGTGTCCAAAACAGCGTTCAGTTTATTGCAAGGGCTAAACTGCTGAGCAAGATGATTTTTACAAATCCTGCGATATAGTTTACTTTGCTTGGTGGTTCTTGCCTTTATCTGCTTGTTCAATGAGATTTGATTCATTTCCCTTCACTGATTCAGAATAATTATGTTCGAGTGTACAGTTTGAAGCTTTTGACTTCCGCACGACGACAAGAAATGAACCTTTCTTGCAGCTCTTTCACTGCTTATATGCCTACCCCTTGACTGTTAGTATGAGTCGGAAAAGAAACATGTTTATACGTGTTGAACTGAGAAAGGACGACACAGACATTCGGAAACCACCTCTAGAGGTATGTATTTGTGTTTTCAGAGCAGTTTATCTTGTAAATTCATGTGGTTGGTTACCTATCTAATTGTATATCATTAGGCTATGCATCCAAGGGAACCAGGTGTACCACTTCAGAAATGGTCACACACACAAGTTGCTGTTGGGGCAAGGGTTGCCAGCTACCATGACGAGATCAAAATTTCTTTGCCTGCTATTTGGACACCATTGCATCACCTTTTGTTTACTTTCTATCATGTTGATCTTCAAACAAAACTTGAAGCCCCAAAGCCGGTAAGTTTGATGTTTATTGGCTTTTGAGGGACGCACCATCTTGGTTTGTATCCCCTGTTGTTCTTGTGACAATTAAACTGACAGTTTTAGTTTTCTTCTTCTCACGAGGCGTGTGTTGGTGTGTGCGTGTCCACCTATTAGAATTGGTACACAGCTTCATGGCAGACTCCTTATAAGTTGCTCTTTTCTTTGTTTACTTCTGCCAGGTGGTAATTGGATACGCTTCACTTCCATTGTCCACACATGCGCAGTATGTTTTTCTATTCTTTGACTAAAGTGTCATTGTCATTTCTCTTTAATTTTAATATCCATGTTTTTCTATGTCTAGTTGGATCTTTTTTCCCCTCCATGCTAGTACCTTATTTACAATATTCTCTTTGAGCTTTGCTCTCAATGAGCTGTCGCTATGAAGAAAATCTTTTGTAATGGCAATGAGGACATAGTTTTCCAGTGAAGGGTTTAGGAAAAATCTGTAGAATTTTGTATCTGTCTGCATTTATTTTGGGTACTAGTTAATAATCCACTTCAGTTGAGCTGTTATTAGCTTGACCATCTCTTCCATGACCTTCAGCCATATGTGAAAACCCTGACTAGTGATATGATGAAGTAATAATCTCTGCCCTGACTCCGGCAAAAGAGCAGCGTAAAAGTGTGGGATTTGCCATCTTGGTAACATGTGTTTGTAACTGGCAATTAATGTTCAAAGCATAACTGATGTAAATATGTGTTATTACGAGATGGATAAGCTTTGCCAGCCAAAGAAACTACAAATAGAATTGAGAAACTGGGAGCATTATTTTGGGTTGGGTAAAGATAAGCTTCTCATGTGAAATAAACCGAAGATGAAGCTAATCGAACTTTAGAAATCTTGAATGAAGATAATTCATATCATGAGCTTCACCTGAAAATGTCTGAACATTTGAAATCAGTTTACTAATAGTTGGAGAGCTGCAAAGTCATTTTCTCTTCATCAATTTTGGGTGATATATAGTTGTCAAATTATGGAAACAGTGCGGTTATGTATGATCAAAACCTAATGGGCAATAAGAGGACATACATTCCCTCACTTCTTTAATTTCTTGTAGCAGGATTTAGCAAAAGGAACAACAACAACAATAACATACCCAGTATTATGTGGGGTCTGGGGAGGGTAGTGCGTACGCAGACCTTACCCCTGCCTTGTGAGGATAGAGAGGCTGTTTAGCAAAAGGAAGATTAAGTAAAATTGAGGTAATGTGAAGCAGATAGGATGGACTACAATTGATATGGTTTATTGGGCATTAGAATCTCAACTCATTTCCCACGTGGTAAAAATGTAACAGTTTTAGAGCCCCTTTGATTTAGGTAAATGAAAGTAGCTTTTAAGTACTAAGTGATGAAATACCCATTTCAAGTGTCGGTGCTTATGAATAAGTAGTTACATTTTTGGATAAAATTGCTAAAAGAAAAATAATCAGTTGACGTGTTTTGAAATAATTTTTTGATCAATTAATAAATTTTATTAACAATGGGCAAGTAAATACCCGAATAGTTTCCTTTTCAATCTTCTCTTACTTTGTCGGATAGCGTCTCGCCCGTGGTGGGAAATTTTGAGATGTTTTGGAGTTGAGTGGGTGATGCCGGGGTGAAAGAAGAGAAGAGAAGAAGCAAGGCTTGGGATGTTGCTTCTCTAGCACTTCCATGGACCATATGGAGAGAGAGAAAGCTTTTGATGGAGTAGAGAAGGATTTTGTCCACTTGAGGAATAGCCTCCTCTCGCTTATTACTTTTTGAAGCACCCAAAAGATTTTTATATGTATAGAAGATTGGGTGTCTTTTGTAGAAAATCATTTATTTTTTTAAGGTTTTCCACTTTTTTGGTATATTTCTTGTATACAGGCTTGTTTGCCCTTGTTTAATATAATTCTAATTACTTGATAGAAAAAAAATAGCCTATACAAGAAGTATTCCAAAAAGTAGAGAACCTTACAAGACTTCGTATCTTACCCTTGATAAAATGGTTTATAGCCATACAAATGCCTATGACTTTTTTTAGACCACAAGTTTTAGAAGTTTTTCTTTCCTAAATTCGTATCCAGTCAAACTAGTGATGGAGGGAGTATGATGTTTTGCTTGCATACATTAGTCAAATTTTTACTCTCTCCGTTCCGGTTTATGCGGCATACTTTTCTTTTCAGTCTGTCCCATAAAGAATGTCATACTTCCTTATGTAGAAACGATTTAAATTATCCTTGCCATTTTACCCTTAACGTGGTGATTTATAGCCACAAAAATTGTCTATAGCTTATTTTAGACCACAAATTTCAAAAGTTTTTCTTTCTTATACCCGTGTCCAGTAAAACACCACTACATAAATTGGGATGAGGGATTAATATGTTATTTGAATAAATAACTTATAAAATAAGCTAGTCTAATAATTTTGGAACTTAAATGAATTGAGACATAAATTTATTTATATTTGAATCAATTAAAAATCTTTCAACGATTTGCTCATTTTTAATATTAACAGTTCTAAAGGCATTTTAGTCGTTTTAACCCGCATCAACTTGCTCATTATCAGTTTTGGCACTTCTATACAAACATAGCCTTCTTCGTAAAATCAATGCTAACACTTAAAGTGTGTTTAAAGACTTGGTGTCTAAAAGCTACTTTCAGTTTTCTAAGCTAAACCAGTTCTTATTGCTTTTGGCCAATCCAAAGGAACTCATTCTCCTAAAGACTTACTTAATCTAATAAGGGCATTCAAGAAGGACCTACGGGAAAATGGACATGCATATTTGGACTTGAGGAGCTGGCATTGCAGAGGAGAGTATTCAAAACAAGTATGGAGCGCATGATGGAGAATGGAGGACTGCGGGAATTAGCTTGCTATATGGAGGGAATGGTGCCCTGATCAACTTCTTGAATCATATGTGGCCAAATTCTGAAACTCCCCGACAATCTTTAGCATCCCTCACAGCAAATATCAAGTGTCATAAAGATGATGAAACGGGAGTGAGCAGAACTTAGACTTAGTAGAAATTTGTAAGATCGAGAAACTGAAGAATTCAGAATTTTCCTTATCAAAAGAATTTCAAGGTGTTCTTCAACTACTGCACAAAAAGAGCATTTCCAGCCGCGATGATGATACCTGGAAATTAGAAGGACAAATGGTGGTTTATTGTAAAGTCATTCCATCACATACTTCGTGAAGAGAGATAACATAGATTCCCCTCCCCGGAACAATATTAATTCCAATAGCACCCAGGAAAACCTTTTTTTTTTCCTTTCTTTTTTGTGGTCCTGTTGACAGCAAGGAAAACCTTAGTCCTGAGAGCATGAGGAAGTGGAACATCATTCGTGTCAGTGGATGCTTCATGTTTAAAAGGAAAGATGTGAATCATGTACTGCTTCATTGCATTGTAGTGCATCGAATGTGGACCTCATCATGAAGCGGGGATGCTAAGAACAGTTTAAGGGTTACTTCACAGTTTGGTTTTCAAAAGGAAAAGGAAAAGAGCCACAGTATGATACATTGTCCCTTTGGCACTTAATGCAGACTACCTGAAGAGAAAGAAACTGGCGAGCTTTTTAAGGCGTAAAATTTAGCTTCATACTGATTACAGAATATTTAAATTTTTGGAATGCATTTCAGGTCCCAATTGACGTGGATGACTGATGTAGAGTGTGATATCTGTTTAAGATTCTTTACTTTCTATGTCTCTTGTATGCTACAGTCTTCTCCTTCTAGCATACATCTTTGCCCTATAAGTAAAAGGAGGTGGTTGCTCAAAAGAGGAACTTTCACTAGTTGGTCTGCTTATTGTTGTTGTTTGTAAAGCTTTGAGAAGGGAAATTAAAGCTCTATCTTTCCTTTTCAATGTATATTCTCTCGAGAAGTATGCAGTTTTTAACATGCTGGGGTTTAATACAGGTTCAGATCTGAGATTTCCTTGCCAATCATGAAAGAATTAGTTCCTCATTATCTTCAAGATAGTGCCAAGGTTTGTTTCAAATCATGTTTGCCATTGTTAACCTTCCATCCCTACCCTTCATTTTTTAGTTCTGCTTGACGTATGAACTGGTTTGTGTATCTTTGAGTTGGGAGCATATTTCATTGTTCAACTTTTGATATCATCTTTTTTTCTGGGAGTTCAATTTCGTTTGTCTTCATGACTGATGGTTTGTAGCTGCACTAAAGGGCTAGGGCAACTCTTCACTGTTCAAGATTGACATCTTCTGTTTACCTGTCAAAAAAGAAAAAAAGATTGACATCTTCTCTAGTTGAATGTACCAAGTTGTTACTTGTACTTGAAAAAGTTCCTTATAGCTTTTTCACGAAAATTAGTTTTTTCTGGTATGCTGAGGAAAGCCCTGCATTTAAGGTGTATACAAAAATTAAAGAGCCCTACAAAACATGATACTTTACATAGAGCATCCAATGATCGAACAATACAATGCTTATCACAAATCTCAATAACCTTCGACAATGAGCTCTTTCCAATTCCAAGCCTTTATCTTTCGATAATTGGCTGTCATTGTGACAGTGAGTGAGACCTAGCCTGGGTTTTTCCTTAGTTTTCTTTCTTTTTTCAAGTAAATGCCAAATCCTGAATCATTACTTTTTTCAGCAAAGATGATATCAGAACTGCTACACTTTTTCTGCTGCCAGCCGTAGATAATTGTTTTATCCTAAGGCAGCTTCCGTCCGTTGATTAGTTTTCATGCTACCTTGGCCATTTGTCCAAGTCCCGTTGGATTTCACACCTTTGGTTTGTTATTTTTTTTTTTGTTAATTTTTTGTTTGTTTTTGTTTTTGACAGGTAATAGATATGATTGTTCTGATGATATCATAATTTCTTTATGTTTTCTTTCTCGCAGGAGAGGCTGGATTACTTGGAAGATGGCAAGAATATATTCAAGCTTCATTTACGACTATGTTCATCATTGTACCCAGTTAGTGAACGCATTAGGGATTTTTTCCTTGAGTATGATAGGCACACTCTTCGGACAAGTCCTCCTTGGGGATCTGAGCTTCTTGAGGTAACTAAATTAATGCTGTCATTGACCATTCTATGTTTTTCCCTGAGTTAGTTATCCCATTCTTAAGGTACTGTGCAAATATTTGCATGTTGTTTTCCTTCTTTTTTGTTTGTTTGTTAATTTGTTTGAAAAGTTGACTGAAAAAGACTGAAGTTTCGAACTTTACAGTTATCCAGGCACTAGCTTAGTGTCAGCCTGCCAGGCTTCTAAGCTAGCGTTTGGCCATAAATTCCCAATTTTGTTTTGAAAAATCTGATTTGGGTGAAGTTTGGTTTGAAGATGAAAATGTGTTTGGACATTAGTTTTCTAAACATATTCTCCAAATTTATTTTGGAAAAACATGAAACATGACTTATACCCACAAGTTCTAAAAACTATCACAAATGCTCAGCAATACCATTATCAATAAAATTCATTATATTATCGCAAACCATAGTCCTGAAAATAAATAAATTTGATACATTTTTATAACGAACTACATGATACACTATCAGATGACCGAGAAGATGAAGCAACATTGTTACAAAATAATAAACGGTGGGCTCTTTTATAAAATACAAAAGTTTGGGGCAATTTTTAAAAAATGTAATAGTGATGTTTTGGCCCAAAACCAGCTATTGAGCTGGTTTTGGGATTTGGGAGATGTAGGTAAAATCTATGGCCAAACATGTGTTTGCCAAATAAAACCCAAATTTATTTTAGCAAAATCTATGGCCAAACGGGTCCTAAGTTTATGCTATAACACACCATTTTACCTTTTAAATAACACTGAAACTTATAAATCAATGGAGAATGTTGAAATATATAGTGTGGAACCTATCTTCTTTTTTATGAGAAAGGTAACAAATGTTATAAATATCATCTTGTGCTGTGTGCCATATCTTAAAATCAAAAAGCAAAAACAGTATATTCTTAATTCTTCTTACAAGGATTCTAAAACCTCTGAAATAGACTTTGATTCGTCCGTAAATTTCTCTTTGCAACAAAAGTGAAATAGAAGAAAACAATTCATCTTAAACTTTTTTTTGAAAGAGATAACAACAATTCATCTTAATCTTCTGCTTAAAACTATATCTATCCTCTATATTTTGAACTTCTTTCCTTCCAAATACTCAACCATATACATGCAGGGATTACTTTCCATCTGTTCTTCTGTCTGACACATCTGCCAAACTGTTCCAGCATGCCAATAGCCCTCTAGTCAATGTTGGCATTGTCCATTTAATGCCTTTCACATTTAGAAAATTCTGCCAAAATTGATCGGTGATTTCACAATGCAAAACCAATTGGCTGTTGCTTTCTGCCTCCTTCCAACCAGAACATCTTGAACAAAAGCCGAATCCCCCTTCTCTTCAAATTTTATTGGCTCAGACAAGCTTCTTTTGTTGCCAAGAAAACAAAACAAGCCACCTTGTATCAAATTTTAACTTTGCATATGTGTTTCCAAGGCCACAAATTAGCCTGTTGGTCAGTATGAATCAAAACATCATATGAGGATTTGACTAGGGAGACTCGCTTGTCGTGTTTCAGCCACAAAAGCTTGTCCTCTTGATCATCATTAGTGCCTTTGAATCGCTCCAGGGCACTAAAAGATTAGCAACTCTTTTGATATCCCAATCATATAACAATCTTCTGAAGTTCAGATTCGAACCCCGTTGACCCCATATTTCATTTACTGTTGCATCTTGCTGACTATGTCTGGAAAAAGGTACTTAAGGGTTTGTCCTAATCAGTTATCTTTGCAGAATGATGTTCTTCCATTCTCCACTTCAATGCTGACATTTTCGTTGAAAGAAGGCCCTAAAACTCTGATGGTTATCCATACACTTGTACCATATGATGTGATTACTTTTCCTGAAACCCATTGCATTTCATTCCCATACTTCTCACTGATCACACTCCTCGATAGAGCTTCTCCCTTCAGTCCATGGCTCCATATCCATTTTATAAGTAAACTTGAATTGTGCTGTTTTGAGTTTCCTATGCTTAGGCCCCTTCTTTTTTGCTGATGGTGTGTTCCATTTCACTACATGAAAGCACCTTTTTCCTCTATTTCCTTTCCATATGAAGTTCCTTCTCAAAAGCATCAATCTTCTTTCAATTTTACTGTCATGGAGAGCAGAGACATCATATATGTTGGTGCTGAGTCAAGTACTGACTAAAATCAATCTCCCCCCCCCCCCCCCAAAAAAAA